>CM060968.1:75863106-75870606 GCA_030765045.1 Tenodera sinensis
GATATAGCTTTTGAGGTTAGTAACGTATGATACATGTATACGTTCGAGACAAAACAAATAAGCTTTCTATCTCATGACCTTAATTTTATTTTCTTCGTTATCAATGTTTTTTAGGCTGATAACGCTTGTTTATTTCTTCCGAGTGTTCCTTGCTATTAGATCTGTAATGTGTTATGTAACTCTATCTGAGATTTGAGTAAAAGAATATTTCCTAGTACTTGTGGTTCTAATCCACAACGTTACAGGCAATGCATATACAGAGCGAGTCAGAATAACACCGAATAAATTTTAAGGCGTGATTTAGGGGCAGACATCTTGTTATCGAGCTAGAGGGCGTTAACATTTTCCAAACGCCGCGTCGCGTTAGATGAAATTTTGTCACACAGATCCTTGTTCCCCCTTTGGCATTGCAATATCGCTTATGTTTTGTTTTCTTAGCACTTTGGTTTGCACTGTTTTCGACATGTTTATATCATTAACCTCACAACTATATGTTGTTACTTAAAAGGTAGGGGATTCGGTTGCGTATTATACAGCACTTTGTGACTTTGTGGTTTCGGTTATCAATTTCAGCTATCGGAATGTACTAAAACGCTCCGTTCTCTGGAAGGACTTTCATTTTACGGCCTAATATAAAAATGTTCCACTTTACTTACGCAGAATTAGCAAGAGATGCATTACTTTTATGGTGCTGCTTGGGGATGTGCGGAAAGGGCACGAGATCTTTATGCTGAGCTTTACCCAAGCAGACAACACAGCACCTTTACTGCCGTACATCAACGACTGTGAGAAACCGAACTTTCTAAAAATAATTGCATCGCTCGGGACGCCTTTTTTGGAAGGAGAGCCATGATATAGAACAGGACATTAATTTATTAAAAAGTGATCAAGGTCCAGCAACATTATCCATGTGGGAAAATATATTCATAAACATACATGGAGGAAAACTCGTCAATCTTGATACATTTGACGAGAACCGAAGTTCAAGATCAGGTCAACAACACAGGTGCCTCAATCATCATCAGAGTTCGCTAAATCAAAATGCAACAATCGACATGAGCTGATGATGTTAGATTCTAACGAAATGCGCTCCAGGAAAGTACTAGAAACAAATTTAGCATGAAGTATTAGTTCGGCTCAAGTCATATTAATTTTATGCCCCACTGCGTCATAGTCCTACATTTAAGGACACAATCTTTTGTTTGAAAATTTTGGATCAAATCTTATGAGATGGAATAACTATAACAGTTAACTGTTGTACAAATTTAAATGGCGGGAACATAATTATAATCGGCTGGCTCAATCATATGGCGCTTTCCTTTTTAAGGAACAACATACTGTGAGATGCTTAAATAAAACTAATTGATGACTTACTGTTATTATTATTATTATTATTATTATTATTATTATTATTATTATTATTATTATTATTATTATTATTATTATTATTATTATTATTATTATTATTATTATTATTATTATTATTATTATTATTATTATCATCATCATCATCATCATCATCATCATCATCATCATCATCATCATTATTATTATTATTATTATTATTATTATTATTATTATTATTATTATTATTATTATTATTATTATTATTTTATTTCACAAAGAGGAGAAGAGCAGGTTTCTAGGGCCCTTTGCATCGCGACCTAATATTGTGTTCTTTTGTCTAAATAGACAAGATCTTTCTCCTTCGCATATTTTACCAGTTTCTTGGTCTTTGCTCCTTGAAATTCATGCAACTGCATGGTTTCATGATTGAACTGTTTAACTCTAAAGACTGTGAGTGCATCACAGTCACACAACAGATGAGAAACAGTCTCATTCTCTTTCCTACATCTTCTCCATTTCGTATGAACTGCTTTACAGATTTTGTGAAGACGTCCATATAATTGACGGTGTCCTGTTATTAGTCCTACTGCCTGAGAGTAGTTATACTCATTTTGAATAGTTCGTCTGTTCTGCTCTTGTTTATATCTTTCACAAGAACGTTTGAGTGCCTGTTTCCCAATTGGGATTTCCAGTGCCCTTGTTATTTCCTTGTCTACTCCCAAATTACTCCCCTGCATATCCATAGGACAGTCCAACTCTAGGTTCAGGACCTACAAAGGTAACCTTGGCCCCCTTTTAGCCAGATCGTCTGGCCTTTCATTGCTATAGATTTCTCTATGCCCCAGCACCCACATCAGTTCCATTGAATTGTGCAGCTCCAGTACCGTTAGGGCTTTCAGGCACTCCCACACCAGCTTAGACTGATTAACCTTCCTTCAAGAGCTTTTGGCTGCTTTACTGTCTAGATAGTATACTAATACGTCTATTTTTATAGTCCTTATTAATACTTGCCCACATACAAGCCAATATGGCATACATTTCTGCTTGAAAAATAGTAGCATATTGACCGAGGCTGAAAAACAGATGACTTACTGTCAGAAGTACTGCTTGTTGGTTGAGTTCGTTGGGTGGTGGAATCCATGTTGTTTATGTTAGAGGACTCGGAAACCGAGCATAAACCACAATGCTCATAATAATTTACTCACTAGTAGTATAAAAACATGAAAGGAACACTAACGTTAATGGTAAACCACGTCAAACAAGACAGAAAACTAATTTGGGTAATAATAACAACCAGAAATCCTGGAGAATAAAAAATGGCGGATTGCTGCTGTACGTTGGAGGTGCACTTTATAGAGGTTTTCACACCATCCTTCGAGATCTCTCCGGGTGCTCTCGAGCTTTAGTCTACACAAAAACTCTACATAAAGATTTTTGCTTTATTTTTTATTGTTTCATTTGTACAGCCATAGGGCCAAATCGAGGCTTTGAGAAACAAGAGTGTTTTAGTCGCTGAACTAAGGTTTTTCTTATAGTAAGTTTTTATTACTTTTTACACACTTGCCATCATTCTACATTCAGTTTTGACAAGTGATGTCAAACGGTGTGCTTGTGCACAAGCGCGCGCTTTAGAGCTTTGCAGGCCCCGCTACCCGTAACAGCAGCACTGCTTGCTCTGCTTGGGACAGTGTTAATCAAGGCTGTCATATTTTCATACCATGGAAAAAACGAAGCCACTTCCACATTTGCAGACTCTTAACATAAGTACAGAAATTAATAACTAGGATTCTTATTTTTAGGTAAATCCATATTTTGTTTGCGTCGTTATTAAACTTGAAACTGAGTTTAATATTCTGGATATTCCCACCGGAGCAAATATTTTAAGTTCTATTACACATGAAAACACATATGTTCTGACTTTTTATGTATTTTCTGATATTTACATAAATTACACAACAATCGCATAAAGGAAACCTCTTTTTAAACTAATTTATACCTATTTATATGAAGTCACATAAAATCAGCAGCAGAACTATTTTTAACAAGTCACCATCCACATCTTTAAAGCTCAGTTGGTGCACTGAGAGTGAAATTTGAAAGTTCTACATTTCTTGATAGATGTTTTTGAAACTTTTACTGCGTTTGTATTTATATGAGAATTGGACGTACACCAAATTTCATTAAAATTGGATGATTTGTTTATGATATATAAATTATTTTCTGAATTTAAAGGCACATTTTCAAAATGTGACTCGCGTCTATTGACGTTTCGAAATTGGTTTATATTAGCAAAACTGGTACTCTAAAACATGGGTAACAATTGTATGAAGAGATATTTCAAATACGTTTGCTGATAATGCTGTACATATGTTTTTTAATAACAAAGAAAATGTAAGCTTAAAAATTGTTGATTTTTTTCATACAAAAAATGTTTATGGAATTCATGTTAAAGATAACATCAATATTGAATCATAGTTTTGATTAGCTGCTATTTATTAACATTTTTGTAAATTTTCATTGAATTTGAAGCAAACTCAGGCGCGGCCTTCTTTTGGAATATGCAGAAATGTAGTTTTGAGAAAAACAGGCTTTTATATAGGAACATTCTGTGTACGTTAAGGGAAGAGCACTATTTGAAAGGGCCGTAATGACCACATGAAGTAGGGGATATGAAAAATGTTAGCTGATCCAAATGCAAAGGAGTTCCAGGAACATTTTAAGGTAAAAGAACTATTTTTGACTTTTTGACAATTTTGACCATAGGCCAGACGTCGCATATGTTATTCATTATTGGAAGAACTGAGAAATAGGGAAGAATTTTGGTTAGAGAAAAACTGTCTGCTCCAGCCGGAAATTGGCCGTAGAGGCAGTTTTTTATTGATATTCCTTTCCCTAAAGCTATATTAACTATATCTCGAATTAAGTATGCATATAAATGTGCAACAGGACACTTACCTCTGACGTGTGTTCTTGTAACTGGGGAACGGTAAAATTATCTGAAGTACGGATTAAAGGGAATCAAGTCAACCATCGTCTGGAGAGCGAACAACAATGTTATCAGCGGAATCAGTTCTCATAACAACACACCAATTAAATTTCCTTGAACAGCAGCAGTTTTTGGAAGAGAAATATTCAACTTGTTTCTAACAGTCAACTGCGGATAAGAAAATGTGGTACATTGTGTCCTTGTTCAGTTTTCACTGTCACTTCACTACTGGTATAGTTCAATCTTCACTATTATTTTACTTTACCTCGCGTGGGAAACAAAATTATGATTTTGTGATGCTTTTCCATATTCATGTTTAATTGCAAAGAATATTCTAAATCTTCGACTCATTTTGGTATAACTTTCAAAGAGGTACGCTAACATGTTCAATGTTCTAGGCCTTTCTGACATTGCAAACCCACTGAACGCAATCCTATCCTAATCGGAAATCGTTTAAAAATATTTTCAGGCTACTGTGATTTTCAGCCTCTCTGTTTTGCTTAACCGTATTTTCTGAAGAATTAGTTTTTTACAAAAATATCCCATTATCTCCGAAACGATTTTTAATTGGTAAAAAGTTTGAAAAATTTACCACACATGTGCAGCTAAATGATCTTTGTTTTAATCAAAACCTTTTTAGTATAAAGTAAGACTAGTTAAATTTTTTAAATAATTTTTCAATACAATTGTAGGCAGTATATTAAAAGTATGACGTGTTGCACTCACATTACTTTCTCTACTCTTGTACTAACCATTCTTACAAACTCTTATTCCTATATTTTCTTCGTGTTAGTTAAAATAAACATTTGTACAAATTATCTTATTGGTTATTTCCTTGTAGGTTCAAGGGGAATATTAGAATAAAGTAGGTTTTGTGCGATAGTCAAATCTTTTAAAGCTATGAGATTCCGTTCTCTTTGCACACTTAACATAAAAAACTGAACAACGATGTTCCATTTCACGAAAGCTTTTAGTTTTCCGAAACTCACACACATAACAAGGAATATCTCCGAAATGGTTCAACCTACAAGAAAATTTATTGAGCCATAAATTGTGTATTTTAATACGATCTACATTTTTTTGTATAGTATGATTTGGTCTATCTCTAACGGTTTACCAGTTATCCAAAAGTCGTCCAGAGTAAATACGACTACAGGGGCTATAGCCAGAAAATTCAAGATATGCATTTCATTTGTCATAAAAATATCTCAAACATATGACATTTTAATCAAAATCTTTAGAGCCATTTTCAAGAAAATCAAAATTTTCGAAAAATGTTCCATGTAAAGGGTAGTTTAGAGTGGGGCTATTTTCTTCAAAATCTTCGTGTCGCATCCTTGAAAGACATTAAACTTAAATACCAACTTTGGTTTTTAACCGACTTTTCGTTTTTGAGTTATGCTGTCCACAGACACACAGGCACACACACACACACACATACACAGACACGCACGGACCTTTTTCTAAAAATGCTTTTTTTGGATTCGGGGGTCCTCAAAACATATATTTCCGGTGAAATCTCGACATCGAATTTTTGGGTGGAATACAATACTTCCCCCACTTAGCAGTAGAGAAAGTAAAAATGTATGGCTTTGTTTCTGATAAAAATAAATTGATTCTTTTTCCTCAATCAACTTTGACGAGCTTATCTTGGAAAGTTCAGCTAATTATCTTAAACAGTTTTCTAAATAATGAGCCATCAATTAACTTTGGGAAGATAGAGAATTTCCTCTGCCCTTAATGGTGTAATGAAGCACGCACGATGAAGCGTGTTCTTCGTTCCGCTTCATTCGTTGGGGCGTCGAACCGAAATCTCTCTAATCTCTCTCGCATCAGCCCTTATTGCACGTCATAACTTTGTCATAACCTCACTCGTAATCAGCACTTCATGTTGCATCATAAACTGCTAATGCACTCGCGAGCGTGCTCTTATACACAAATGCAGGGGTTTCTGGAATGCTCATGGAGGGGAAGAGGAGAAACTTGAGGTTTGTCTTCAACCCTGTACGGCAACCCTATTTAGCTGGTTTTCAGAAAAAAAAATACACCGCGGAAGAAAGATTTTCCTTCCATACTCTCTCTCACTCCCACCCTGTTTCTCTCTCTCCCGTTAAGGGAGGATGTAACTCAAAAGTCACTAATCTATTTAAAAAATTGTCATTAGCTCATTATGAAAGGTACGTTTTTGAAAATTTTCACACATGTTATCTATAAAATTTAGTATGTACAACTGGTGCACAGGTTTCTAGTCGGTTGACAGTCTGTGAAAGTAAATTGCCCAAATTGCTTTCCTCATAATTTCTACGCTGGAATTATTTTCTCTTGTGGCTTTTCAATAGTAAACCTGTAGGGAATCTATCTCCTTTGTAGCCAGTCTTCCTTTACCTCCTAAACTTTTTTCCATTCTCCAAGAGAACATTCTTTCCCTCCTTCAGCAGTCGATGAAGTCTCCCACCAACCCTTTTCTGAATGTGTTCAACACATCAGTGGCGGTCCTGGGTGATCGCATACTCGCAACTGTACACCCACTAATTTTTTCCGCATGTGAATGAGCCTTTACCTTTATAGACATGCATATAAGAAAGTCAAATGTCTAACTTTCTTCTATATGAACTTGCTCGTTTAATTTTCCCGCGCCCTCTTTACCAAATGTCAGCTCATTCAGTCAACAAGCTGAGACGCATACACCTGATTTTGCGACTGGCGAAGGTAGCTTTTAGGCGAGGGGTACGCGGAGAGAGGTGCAAAGCTTACATTTAAGAGTACGGTGAGTTAAGGTAGCATAATCGACAAGGCCAACGCATGCGATTCTTACCGCACAAGCGCACTACGTTCTCGTACAAATCACTCTGTTTTCCTTGCTACGAGCATTTCCCTCCCGTTGTTTAGCACAGCCTACTAGGCAGCCAACGTGACGGTTCTAAATGTAATGTAGCCATCTTCTATACTATATTAATGTTATAAACACAATTAAATCTAGTCTTATTAAGCGATTATAAATGCACATAATTACTCTTCATGTCGTAATTTACTAAGGCCAATACTTCAGTTTCGAATAGTTATTTTGTTACAGTCTTTATTATTGTTTGTTATGTTTGCGTTCTGGCAACAAATTACATGCAGTTGTGTCTGCACATAGCGAGCGGGAAATTTGAATCTATGAAAGT
>CM060968.1:76475606-76750606 GCA_030765045.1 Tenodera sinensis
AATTTGATCCGAATCTTTATTTGAGCTGTAACACCAATTGCTCTTGACTGATCCATTGCATCATTGCCTTCATCGAAACATTTTTGAAGTAGCTAAAATATGTCGCACGACTCCCTGTAAGATTCGCTTGCATGTTGTCCAACCAAATTCAGTGAATGTGAACACGGAACACAAAATGCATATGGACAGACACCTATAATTTTTGCCTGCAAACCACTATGCGCTCCCGCCTATGAACTGCACAATCGAAACGTTGTTCTCTACAGTTCATAATTCTACTCCTAAATTCTTAATTTTGTGTGGGACTGGTTCATTTACTTCAGCTGATATATGTCACGGATTAGCTATAAGCTTACCGTTCCAAATCTAAGCCATTTTTACTTTCTCTAATACCTACTTATAAGTAGACAGAGAAAGTATTACATTCACACAATCACTCGATATCCGGAGTCTATGTGAAACGCATGTTTTGAGGTCCATGAATCCATAAACAGGCGCGCGGGTCTTGTCTGCCTATGAACAACATAACTCAAAGTCGAACAATCGGATAAATACAAAATTTGTTATTTCGTAATTTCCTAAGGATGCGCCAGGAACATTTGAAAAGAATCGTCCATCCCAAACTGCACTTGTTTTTCGTTATTTCCGATTTTTTTTAGAAATACCTCGCATTATATGTTTAAAATACAACACTAATAAAATATATCTTGAATTCTCTGCAAATAACGTATGACTTCCTTCTTTTCGGAGTGAATTTTATATTTAATTGGTAAACCATAAGAAATAAACACCCATTTTGAAAACTGTAGACCTATTTTTAATATATCTACCATTCATTTTCTATTGGATTTTGGAGCATCTAGGATTTCCGAAATACTCGTATTCGTTTGACGTTTTTGATACTTTTTGGTATTTTTAGGTATTCTATTTTCATTATACTTAGAATGCAACATATAATGAAATGATATAAATAGTTTGATATACATACACTTGATCTACGTGAGAAATATTAGAGTAGAATCAAAGATTAAGTAAAATAGCTTACATATCTGCCTTTATTAATTACTGTTTCCAATACACCAGACACTAACTCTTATACTTGTACATATGCATTGACATTTGAAATAACTATCAGGAATAGTAAATAGCCGATGCCTAGACACCTAACTAAACGGTGACAAAAACAAAAATGAGATACGAAGTTTGTCATGACATTTAGCGCTGAAAAAAGCTTTCCACTTGAATTTGCAACATTACCCACTACACTTAAATGTGTACATTTTCTCTCTATACATGGATAAGGACTAAGTGAAAGCGGTGATCTTATTTACCTTACTTCTTGAGAGGTGCTTACAGTTTTGTTCTGGTCTAAGAGCATTTTAAACCTTTTGCTGTGCAATCTTTCAAGTGGCTTTCACAAACATAGGTAACAAATGAATACAGTTGGCGACGTTCAGACTTCAGACAACCTTATTCGTTTGTAGCGTTTTGCATGCCTGACGCTAGGTGGTCCAAAAGTATTTATCTTCATATAATAATTACTGTCAGCTAAAATATAATTTTAATATTAATATAACAATTTTAAATACTATCCTATTTGCTGATGATCAGGTTGTTCTGGCAGAAAATGAGAATATGTTACAAGCAGCCACATTTCAGTGGGATAAGACAATGAAAACTTACAATTTAGATATATCGGTAGTGAAAACAAAGGAAAGCATCATTGGGAAAATACCCAATAAGGTCTAAAATAGTGATCGATAACACAACTATAGAACAGCTACAACATTTTAGTTATTTAGAATGTGATGTTTCGTTTGACTATAACAAAGATTTGCGAAATAATACACAAAAAGAAACAATGATGATAATTTATAAGACAATGGAAGTACTCATTTTGACTTATGACTCAGAGAATTCGGCCATGAATAGATAAGAAAGAAGAATGATAAAAACAGTAGAAATGAAATTTCTTAGATATGTTGCTGGATATTTCCTCACAGACCATATGAGAAGCGATGCTATTAGAGAATAGGTTATATATAATATAAAGAAAACTATACATTAAAAACGTAACTGGCACGACATAGACTCAGAATGCAGAGTAATAGACCAGCAAAACAGGTTGCAATACAAACCCATAGCAATAGGAGAGGGTGGAAGACCTCGACGCCGCGTATGTGTCTTTCTGTCATTTGAAGCAAAATGAGACTTCTCAAGGAAATCCATTCTTCAGAAAAATATGTGCAATAACAGTTTTAGGTGTTCCATAACATAATTGTTTTGGTATTTATATTTATAATACTAGTAATGTTATACATAATATTATATTGTATATTATAATAACACTACCTTTGTCATAATGTAATAATGCGTTGATTACTCTGATAATTATGTTTGTTTATTAATAATAAGCAGATAAACAAGGTCTTAGATCTTCTAATTACATTATCTTACAAGTCTAAGGTTAACGCTAATTTAAAAAAAGGTCAGTTGAGAAAATATGGTCACATCTTGTAGGCGAGCAATAGGTAAAAGTGGTCGGACGTGGAATTAAGGATATTCTTTTCCTTCTCTAATTTAAGTTTTGACTGTTTTCCGTTCTGAATACCATATAAAAGTTTCGCAACAACATCGTTATGGAAATTGAATAACTTTCAGTAGCCAAACAAGTTTTATTTCAGCCTAAGTTATTTGATAGGTAACGCCACAAAGTATAACAAAATATGCTACTTGCTTTTGCGGCGCGCCTTAATAATCAGGAAATTGCATCTGTAGTACACGTGCACAACGATATAGTCTGACCTGACGTCATGCGGCTGCTGCATACCTTTTATAACATGCTGTTTAACTAATTACCCATTGTCTGAATATACACCTCTAAAAGGCATGGTAGCGAAAAGTAAATAATTTCTACAGCCGGTATAAAGAACCAGTAAAAAAGCCATGTTTCAAAAAACGTGTCGCCCCAGGCCATGGCGCATGTAGGCTCATGTGTAAATACCACCCTGGTTCAGTTACAGACATATGGCATTCGAATTAACAAAATTTATCGCCCATATTGCTTCCAGTATACTTTTCCGCATCGATATGCAATACCGTTCGTCCTTCGCTTAATCGCTTAACTATTCCCTTTCCGACTAGCATTTGTTTTTTTATTGCGAACTAGGCTTCGCCGAACAGTTCAGCTCACACCGAAGTGCATATTTTTACTTTCTCTACTACGTATAGTAAAGTAGAGGAAGTATTCTACCCAAAAATTTGATGTCGGGATTTCACCGGAAATACGTTTTGAGGCCCCCTGAATCCAAGAAAAGCATTTTTAGAAAAAGGTCCGTGTGTGTATGTGTCAGTCTGTAGACAGCATAACTCAAAAACGAAAAGTAGGTTAAAAACCAAAGTTGGAACATTTTGAAAAAATTACTCCACTTTAAGCTACCCTTTACATGGAATACTTTTCGAAAATTTTGATTATCTTGAAAATGGCTATAACGTTTTTGATTAAAATGAAATATGTTTGAGATATTTTTTATGACAAATGAACTGTATATATTGAATTTTCTGGCTATAGCATATGTAGTCCTGTTTACTCTAGTTGACTTTTGAATAAGCCGTAAACCGTAATAAATAGACCAAATCTTACTGTACAAAAATGTAAAAACACACAATCTATGTCCTAATTTTTTTTTTTTTTTTTTTTTTTTTTTTTTTTTTTTTTTTTTGACTGAACCATTTCGGAGATATTTCCTGAAATTTGTGTCGGCTTCGGAAAACTTATAAATTTCGTCAAATGCAACATCGTTGTTCATTTTTTTATGTTAGCCGTGCAAACAGAACGGAATCTCAAAGCTTTAAAAGATTTGACTATCATTCAAAGCCTTCTGTATCTCCATATTCCCCTTGCACCTATAAGGAAATGAGCAATAAGTTAATTTCTGTAAATGTTTATCTCATCTAACACGAAGAAGATATAGGAATAAGGGTTTGTAAGAATGGTTAGTATAAGAGTAGAGAAAGTCATGTGTTTTGTCTACACGCTTTTCTTTTATGAAACTCAATCACACCTCTTTCTCTACTCTCCCTTTTACAAACAATTCATGTAATTTTGTATATGTTTGAAATTAAAATGTAACATTTTGCATTCACACGGCTTTCTCTACTTGATTTTCTTCCTGTGGTATTTTTGGTTGTTCAACAGTGCTTTTGTATATTATTTTCCTGAAGTTTTCATTTGTTTTGTGTTGTTTATAGAACCCAACCTATGTCTAAAAGTTGTAGGGATAAAATTGTCCATCCACGGACAACGCCGGGTATGTCAGTTGACAATAATTGTACTGTACATATTCGTTACACTGTAGAATCGAGCCGAAGTAGTATTTTACACCCGGTATAGTTGGAATAGCGTTCTATGCTGCGGATCATGGGGATGTTCAAACTGAGTGTTTCCGAGAGAACTTTCACAGTTCGTGCGAAGTTGTCCGAAAATGACAATGTCACAGACTCCACTTTGTGTCCGACAGATGTCTTTTTGTACAAAGACAATAAGAAAAAGTATACACTCTATAATGGAGTAATGCGAGTACATGTGACCTCATTTAGAACATGTACTGATGCGATTACCCCCTTGCAGAAAAGAATAAAGAAAGAAAGGCGTTGAAATGTTATATGTAACTCCTGAACATTTTCTCAAAGTTTATATTGCGCTTACTTTAGTTATGAAATTCCGAAATTATATGCATGCTTAACTTAAAAGAACCATTGTGAACCACTAGTTGAAAGTTAGTATGAAAAATTGCAGAAGTATCAAGTTCAAATTCTACATAGCTGAAATTTCCTTTCACAGCCTGGACAGATATTAATGAGGTGATTGATCTCATTTAAGTCAACACATGGTTCATAACGTTGTCCATAGTCCATACATTTTCATGAAATCACTCCTACATCTTCAATGTAATAACTATAAACATGCAAACGGTAGTGAAAGGGAACAAAAGAGAAAGGCCGGAGAACACGAAGATATGGGAATGATTGATGAAGTCATACAGTCCAAACGTTGCTCTACCTACAGTTTAAATAAAATACATTTAGCGAATTTGTTCGTATCTGCGATCTGAAATAATTTGTTTACCACACCTGTAATAAAGTCAGTTTCCATCCATAAAAGCGGATCAATGTTCACCCTGTTACATTCCGCCCAATGCAATTGTCCGAAGCAAAAAGGCTGAATCATTTTACCCAAATTGAGATGATGTACCTCCTCCGTTCAAAATCTTATTTTAAAATAAAAGAAATGACGGCATTGCAGATCATGCAAAAGATTGACGTTAATGCAAGCAATAGTTCGTTTTGGTTACTAATACATTGTGATACATTGACTGTAACATGCCTGTAAGCAGAGGCGCCGTTAAAATAAATAAATAATAATAAATAAAAATATATACAGGGTCGTTCTCAATAACGAAGATTTATAATTACATCACTATTACACTTATCCATCAAAATACATTGTACTTGATGTATAGGTTAATTCAAAATATTAGCTATTTTAAAAATAATTAGGTATTACTTAATGTTCAAGATGAAATTAGAATTAATGTTATTATTTGTGTTATTAAATGTTTTGTAGTTAATATTTAATAATAATGTGACGCCGGCTGCGACGCACAGCGGGGGACGGCGACTTCACACCACATACAAGGCCGGCGAGCAGAGGCTCTCAAGCTCAGCATCCTCGCGCGACTGTTTGTGTATACGTGACTAACAACAATGAGCGTGGCGTCTAGCAAACGATTGCTGGAACCTTCGAGAGGCATCCGGCGGCCGGCATGTTTGTGGAAGTTCGAGAGGGGTCCGTGTTACGCCACTCCCGCTATGTAAGGAGGCGAGGAAACGAGTTACAGTGAGTTGTGGTAACAGACATAAGTCAGTGTGTCAGTGACTGTCGAAATGAAGTTTTAATGAGTGTTGAGTGACGGGAGGTATCGTCAGAGTCAGTGCAAAAATGTTGGAAGAAAATAAAGTGAAAAAAGTAACTGGACTGATTATGTAATTTTGTCAGACTGGTGTCAGGAGTGGGATTCGTCGAATTGCCGTTTTGTCACAATAATATGTTATCTGAGACTCATGTGTTATGTACCTTAAGTGTGCTACTTTAATGGACTGATCACGACCGAAACACAATTATCGTGTTTGCACCAGAGAGTACACATGTATTTATTCGAACATAACAAATTGAGGCGGCTCAGCACTTTCGAGAATATCTTTGGGGGGTAGGTGAAAACTGAGACTCTCAGCATCGAGATTCCGGCCCCGCTGTCTTAAATAATAACTGTGTGTCGGTTAGCAAGAATATTGGGATTGTCACAAAGTAAGAATCAATACATGCCGAGCTACTACAATAGGTGCTGGAAGGATGGGTAAACAATAAGGGTCTGAATGATTGCCACATTTGTATGCCCCCAGCCAGAAAACAGTTGCAGCAAACTGAAATCACGATTAAAACTTTCGGCAAATAACAGCAGGCAAGTTGCTCAGAAATAAACTATATAAGACCTTTTGGTTTTTTCCATAAAGTTAAAGTAAATAAATAAACAAGTAAAATAAAATTAATAAAAGCTTTAGAAGGGCTTAATCAAAACAGCTGTCATCTAAACCTAATATAAATTCCAAATAAATAACGTGAACACGTTACAAGGAAAAACTACTGATTTAGATAAGCATGGGGTTGAAACACTTGTACGGAGAGACATTTGCCCCTAGCCTTTTCCTCTACCTGATGAGTCAGAAGTGGAATGTTGACATTTGTACGGAAAGAACATCAACGACTTTTAATAGCCGGTTTTGGAATGAACATTTTCAGGTATAATATACATGTGTCGAACAGCCATTTTAAATTAAACAAAAAGTGTTCATAGTTGCAGAAGGTTCACTTAGGAATGTACCTGCAGAAAATGTTAGCGATGTAATTTCTAGATATAATGACTCATTAGAACATCCAAATGTAGTATCAAATTGCCTTATATTACGTTAAGACGCCCTTTATAAATGACTAAATTTTTTTTTTTTTTTTTTTTTTTTTTTTTTTTTTTTTTTTTTTTGTGATTTCGCTGAACTTCATATCTCCAAAATTATAGCACGCCCACTATTTGACACTCGGATGTCAATTGTAGTAATGAACTCTTCTTAGCGAGTGCTACCCCTAAATCATTACCTACCAATACATATTCCAACCCTTATAGTTCTCGAGTCAAAAGTCTACAAAATGCATAAGGTCCGGGACTTTGGTTGGCCATTTCCAGGAATATTTTAGGCTCCTTATAAATGTTAACAAATTTCATCTCCGTACAAGTGTCACTCCGAACAACTGTCACAACCTCGTGAAGAATTAGATGTTTGTCACAAGATGATGCGTTAGATAAAAGATTGAGATACTGATGTGTGGACTTTGGTCTACGGTCTTCCTCATCTCGTCACAATGGACGCAGTATGCATTCCAACAGCAGATGACGAGTTACGTGACATAGCTTTACCCTTGGCGTTTGCTTTCGTACATAATAATAGGCAAACAAAATACACAACCAATGTCACAGAGTCCTGGGAAGATCTAGCCTAAACTTTGCGAGAAACATTGGATTGGCTGATCTTGATTTTTTAGACTGCTGTTAAGCCAAACAATTGATGTGACAATAATTCTGAAGAACTACTTGCTAAAGCTATCATTTAATAGTTCCAATGACTGAAGAAAACTGTGTTAAAAAGCTGTGTACAAGCAAAATAAAATCCCATTTTGAATACAGAATGATTTGCTGTGTATTGTTGAGAGTACCGGACTCTTCGGTAGGTCAGGTGTGGACATCACGTTGACCTAATCCTCTTACGTCACACCTGCTTCAATAGCGTGAAAGGCCGCACTTTGACCTCCAGCAATCGGGAAAACGCCATGTTGCTGCACGATTTGTTCGGCAAATAGATGTTCCTGCTTGGGTGGGTAAATCTACATCAAGATGGGGCACTTTTTATATTTCTCTAATTTATAACTGTCTGGCTTTTCGTGATTTCGTTGTTTCCTTCCCGATTCAACCAACTGACCTGAAAAGCGCTTGCATTTAGCCTCATCGTGGTGACAAACTTACAACCAGCTATAATTTGGAAAATACGTTGCTGTTAATCCTGGTGCGTTAGACAATGAACATCCAAGAACCCGTTTATGGATTACTTTCTTTCTTTATCTGATTACCCTCCCCTTATGTAGAACTTACAAGCCGGTAAGACACCTGTCGGGGAGCAGACGAACCCATGGACCGGAAAAAGTGAAGACGTGAAAGCAGGTGGTCAGCCCAGCAACAGGTATGATAGTGAGGAAGAGGATGATATGAAATACAGGCGAAATCGATGAATGGAAAGGTGATGATTGAGCAGTTGGTGGAATGAGTGGTGGGGGAAACCGGAGAAAACGCGCCCAGGCGCCGCTCGGTCTATAGATTGTGAAAAATAATAACATGGAATGCCAGGCGAAATACTAACATGATTTTAAGGAATATTCCAAAGATCAATATTAGAATCATTTAGGACACGGATGTGCTCATGAGATATTTTATACAGTAAATGTGTAGCATACAGCTAGGGTTGCACTCTACCGACGTACGGTTTGGCAGTGTTCCTATAGTACATAAATAACTTAGTAAATACTAGGATTACCGTCGTATTGGTAGGGAAAGAAACGTAATACAAGAGAGAAATCTAGTAAAACATGATCAAAAAGCTTAAACAACGCGATCGATATGAAGTAATGCCCGATTGGTATGCAGATAATGCGGGAGGGTTCTGAACTGACCAATTCCACAGTAGACAGTATCTGAAATAAAATACCTGTTTTATTCTCCACTCATGTCTGCTAATGTTATCTTACATTCCTTATGACTAAATTAGAAGTTATGCAGTACTTTAACAGACAATGGCAGCTTTCAAGAAACGAATTCCAAGATTCGTATCTTAGGAAGCCAAGACAGTGTTGATTACTTAAAATGGTAATGTTCATTCAAGCAAGGCCTGTGTTGTGTGGTCAGGTGCCATGGGTTACTTTCATCTTGATGTCATGTCGCATCTCTCTAAAAATCTGGGAAGTTACATTATGCCAGAAGCACTTTAAAGCTTGTACGGGATCATTGGCTCCTGGGCAAACAATTTGTTGTGCAACAAGAATTTCCTTAGGCGACTTGCGGAGTGATCCCTGATGTTAAAGTCTTTCAGCTTTCTAAACTTGACAGTAAATACCAGTGGTTACCACAATGAGTTCATCATATTGACCTCCATTGCATTCTACTGCTAACAATCAAATAACGGACCCAAATTTTCGTCCTCCTCTGTAACACTTACATAAATCTTCTTGGTTTTGAACGTTATGTCGTCTGTTTGTCTGCAAGAAAACGTCATTTTGTAAATAAGCGTGATCGTTTCTGTAACAAATGCGCTCGAATGTCACCAATGTTTAAATCACCTGTCACAAAGACGCACTGACCCATTTATCCCAGACCTTCTCTTTTATTAAATCACAAGTACAAATGGTTAGAGGATTGTACAATGAAATGTCAT
The DNA here is from genome assembly GCA_030765045.1 of Tenodera sinensis. Classification (NCBI taxonomy): domain Eukaryota; kingdom Metazoa; phylum Arthropoda; class Insecta; order Mantodea; family Mantidae; genus Tenodera; species Tenodera sinensis. The sequence continues at coordinate 76,485,198 of CM060968.1, forward strand.
AATACAGAAAAGTTCCAAAATATCACACCAATTATGAAATTAATTTCCCTGGAAACCCAGGGTGATGACTGCGAGAAAATCTTGCAGTTAGGGCGCATTTATTATTTTTAACGATATGTTAAAATGTCCATAAACATTTCTCAGATTATTGAGCTATATACTACTCGTACAGTTTATCTTAAGACGCAAAACAAAGACGCAAGAGGCGGCTTTCGGCCACGGAAATGAAAGACAAAGACTGTTGGTAGAGCCGGCGGCTTTCGGCGCCTCGCTGTTGTAGCAACAAACGAGAAGGATAAAAATATTGGGTATCTGGTTAAGAGGTAGAATTGGAAATGAAAAATGCAATGCCACAACTGGGAATTTTTCAGTTCCAATTCTACCTCTCAAACTTTGCCCACACACGGCTTGTATGTTTAAAAATCCAACAGTAAGTTTGTTAGCATAAATAAATAAAAATCCGTTATCTGCTGTTTACTGATTATTAGCGGTTTTGTCTTTCAGTTCTCAATTGCTTTTAATCAGCCATGGAGAACAGAAACAAGAGATGTACACTAGATCAGAAAGTAAAATTCATACGAGAGGTGAACTTAATTCGCAAACAATCAAAACTGAAATTGCTTCAGACTTACGAATTGTTTATACCACGCTAGGTACAGTCCAGTAACAAAATGAGCTGTAGGTATACATTTAATGCAAGAAAAGTGAAACCCACTGTATTGCTTTTTTTAAGAAAAGTATGATGCATTATCAAAATCTCTTTGATAAGTAATTCTGAGTTACAAGTTATCTTCGCTTTTCCCCTTGATATACGCATAAATCAGGTTCAACTGTAGTAAGTGTATTGTATTACAGTATTATCATCATGAACACCAACAATAACAATAATAATAATATATTCCGTCAGTAATAAATCCACTCCAGAGAACTGTGGTCTGAATACTCAATGTTGAAGACGATGATACGAGACTGGTGTCCCGTCAACCTCCAGAGAAGTTCAAAGTTCAGTTACGAGTGCCTGAAAATAATTTATTAACTTGGGGACAAGAACGATTTCAATAACATTCCGTAACTGCACAAACTTCACGCTGAAGTGCTAAAAATGATTCAGGCATTTTGACATTTCTTGCTCAACTTTAATTATTTTTAATAACCGAAGATATATGTTTAAAGGTTAAATAAGTTCAGTACGGTAGAAGGCAAGTGGTTTTATTTACATTATACTTGTAACACTGCTTTAACACATTTATCTGGGTTAATAACTCTGTAGCAGCACTGAGGGCATTAAGAGCATCCCTTAGGAGTTCAAAGATCGTTAAGGAGTGTCGAGAACCTCTAGAAATGCTAGGGAAATGCAATAGACTTATTCTAACATAGGTCCCTGGGGTGAACGGAAACGAAAATGCAGATGGACTGGCTAATGGGAGCACAGATCCCATATATAGATACAAAACCATTCTTAGGTATTACCAATTAATGTTAAGGAGTATTCTATTAAACTGGACTCACGGACAGTACATAGAATACTGGAATCATATGCAGAAACAAAAAGAAGTTGTGAAATTCTCAAATTAACCAGGAAACAAATGAGATTTATAGTGGATCTAAATGTCTGCTCATGGGAATTGCCAAAAACAGCTGCAAACAATGGGACGGCCCAAAGACCCAACCTGCAGGAAATGTAGAATAAGGGAGAAAACAGCCTCGCATCTAATATTCCAGTATGAAGTATCAGAAGTGAAGAGATTCGACCAATTTGGGATATTAGACACAAATGAGATTATTTAGTAAAAGACTAATCCAGGGGCTCAAGCTTATTAGAGGTTAAGAAGGGAATGGTTAGAGCAGGCAGGTAGGGTTCAGGTGCCTCCCGTTCATCTCCTTGATTCTAATCTAATCTAGGTAACTCTGTGAGATCGTCTTCCAAATATGGCGGTTGTTTCCTGTTACGACGAGAAATCACACTATCGTCCAAAAGCAGGCAAACTAAATTAAACGCGTGCTGTGCTGGACGAAGGTCTAAATCCAACATAATGTGTTGGCTCAGATAAAAATCCCATTCTCTTATTGTGATGAAGGGCCGTGCGTCTAAAGGTCTTGGTAAAAAATAATTAGAAAATATACGTTGTGTTAAAATAGGTAGCCATAAACCTTAGCCTTTCGCGGTAGCTGTAAACATACAGGAAGACATGAGCATTTTGCACGTGCCATACATTTCTGCTATTGTTGCTGCTGAGGACAACGCCTAGGCGTGAGAAACTCGGTGCACCTGACACTAGGGTCATCCTCCCAACTGGGATATACATTGTCGCACGATTTCTTGGCCGTCGATGACCTTTTATGTCCGGCCAATCTGATTGTGGCATGCTTTCACTGATCGCGGGGCGAAAGCGCCCTCTTCTGCAGATATAACCAACCATAATAAACAAAAGAAAGTCAACCGCAGAACCATTCGTGCGAGACCACGAAAAAATCTCGTATTCCCTTTTCTGCCGCCACAACTATGTTTCTTTAATAATTGAATGTAGCCAAACGCTTTGACTTAATCGAGATAGATCGATAAGATTGCGTTAGCTGCGCTAATGACTTTGAGAGTGCGATTTGTCCGTCTGTGCTTCTCGGTATGCCGTTTCCGTATCGCGGTACACGCAGAAGAAAAGCGATATATCTCCAATCAAAATGTTCAGTTTCGCTTCAGATAAGTCTAAACTTGTATATGCATTTCATATCCATCTGCTTGATGTTCCTTCATAATTAATACTACAACTGAAAATGATCCGATATAGTCTAATAGTAAAAAGGGCAAAGTAAGTAATAAATTCTGGTGTACCGGTTTTGGCCACGTCGTAGCCGAGTGGTTAGACCATTTGCTTCTCACCAAAGTGGCCCGGGTTCGGTCCCAAGCAACCGTATGTGAGATTTGTAGTGGACAAAGCGGCTCTGGGGCGGGTTTTCTCCGGGTTCACCGGTTTCCCCCGCCATCTCATTCCACCGGTGCTGCATCTTCATTTCACGTATCATCAGTGTCACCGCCTTCGGTGCCATATGTAGTAAAAGTGAGCATTAAGCACTACCAAAAAGAAGTACCCGGATTCAAGTATGTATGAAGCGAAGCAAAATGAATGAATGAATGAATGAATGAATGAATGAAAAGAGTTATTTGGGCATGTCTTTCGACATGCCCTGGCTGTTCAGGGACACCCCTCTTCAGCCTAGTGGTTGTGTTTTTGTTTTTGGTCGTGTGGCGGATTTCAGTGGCGAGTGCGTGTGTGCGTGTTGGTGTTGTGGGTTTTGTGTTTGGATGGGTGATGTGTGTGTTTGGTCATCCCTAGCTGCATGGCCTGTCGTCTACCCAAGAATTATGCCTAAGAAGTATAAGTTGTTTGTGCTAGTAGTTTTTGTCAAGTTTGTATGTCTACTGCAACAGCTCATCGGTAACTTTTGTGTGCTTGTGTGTTTGTGTGTTAGGTTTATGTGTGTGTTTTTAAATTAAGTGTTTATGTTTACTATGTGTTTAGATGTTTTGGAAGTGTTGAAGGTGTTGTTGTAGTCTGTCTTCTTCTTGTTGCTGGTATTTGTCGTAAACGTTGATTAGTGTTATGAGAGGAGGATTTTTGTGTTTCTCTGTTTGTGTTATGGTTTTCATTTTTTGTGCGGTGTTGATGAGTGTTCTTCTGTATTGTCTGGTGTGTGCATTGAAGCAAAGTTAAGTTCACATGAATTTGTCTACCTACCATCTTTTATTTTTACACAGTTCCCACAGATAATTAGCTCGTTTTTTATGTTTATGGGGGATGCAAAATTTAATGGTGGCTGATAGCTGAACATAGCTCCTGTTGTGCAAATAAACTTTTTGAGCGCAAATTATATTTATATCAACGACTTTACAGTGTGATTTCACAGCGTGTTTAACTACACAACACCGTAAGTCATGGCAAGCCTTTGATTGGATGTTTGTGCTGAGCCACTCACCATTAAATTTTGTGTCAACCATAGTTGATTTTAATTTAGACAAACCTTTACAGAAATAGTTTATTCACATTTCGTTGAAGGTACAAGAGGGAAAGAAGAAACAAAAGGCAATCAGTGTTTAAAAGCTAGTCTATAAATTTTATACCTTCGATGATATCGCTGGAAAAAATAACTTAACACAATAACACTTAAAATTAACATTTATTGAAAATTTCCGTATATCTTCGAAAGAGTTAATGCCTCAAAAAAGGGAGTTCGAAATTAATTGTGTATTTAAGGACGTCTGCGTTTTTGTGTATCTTATATGGATTACCAGTTATGTGTAATTCCTTCTGAATGAGAGGAGTTTGCAGGATTTTCCCACAACATTTAATATATGCATTTGATTTGTCATGTAAATATTGTAAAACATATGATATTATAACGAAACTCGTCGGAAAAACATTTTTGGTGAACTCTAAATATCGAACTTTTGAGAAGAATAAAATTATTCTATCCACTAGATACGTGTTAGAAAAAGGAAAATCAATAGGCAGTAAATGAGCTAGTCAAAGAATTGTAAAATTTTCAGCTGAACTATCAGAATTAAATTGTGAACCTCATTCACAGATGTATTTTTAAGAGTCACCGACAGTAGTTGTATGGCATATCTGGATCGTGGAGAACGTGACTGAGTCAAAGCTGTCGCTAATGCGCCTGGAAGATATGGAACTTTTCCAGCACGTGTTTACTACTGCATATTTCAGGAAGTAGTAAAACAATAGCTCCATCTGGCATGTACTTCCTGAAAGTTGTTACTTCTTCTTTATCTGATTACCCTCCCCGTATGGAGGACTTACTCTGCCTGGGACCTACAAGCCAGCGTCTTGAGTCAGACGCCTGTCGGGGAGCACAGGAACCTATGGACCGGACAGAGTGAAGACCTGGAAGCGAGTAGTCAGCCAAGCACCAAGTTGTGAGACTGAAGAGGTTGACATGAAATTCAGGCGAAATGGATGAATGGAAAGGTGATGATGGAGCAATTAGTGGAATGAATGGCGGGGGAAATCGGAGAACCCGCCCAGACGCCGCTTCATCCACCACGATAGCACATGCGAGTCCCTGGGATCGAACTCGGGACAGCGAAGTAGTTGTTAGTAGTCGAACGGTCTAACCGCTCGGCCACGGCGCCGCCAAGTTGCTATTTTTGTAATTGACTTATTAAAGAATTACAATATAGGTAAACATATTTAGCAATTAGATCGTTTCAAAAATGGTACCAGTATCTATTGCACAAGCGACCCCCCCCCCCCCAAAAAAAAAAAAAAGTTTGAGCTCATGCACGCGCGCACACACACACACACACACACACACACACACACACACACACACACACACACACTCACACACAAATAAGGTGAGACAAAAATTTCAAGAAGACGTATTAAAGAAAGGCTATCAATGGCCAATTCAAAAGAAATATGTATTCAAAATCTTTAAATGGGAGTTTTTAAATTTGTAAACGTTTCAATTTGGCCAAATTTAGAATGAACTGTCAACAAACATAGGCATAGGTCAGGTACAATGCTTAAGTGTAAAACAGGATAAACAATAGTTTGTTCATTAACCATAATTATGTATTCTCTGTATTACGGAAAACCTAGCATGTAGTATTACAAATCATGTAATGGAACATGTTAGCACAACACAACACACAACACACACACACACGGACGTTTTTCTAAAATTGCTTTCTTTGGAGGGCTCAAAACATATTTCCGGTGAAATCTCGATGTCGAAATTTTGGGTCAATACAACCTTCCCCTACCTAATGTACGTAGTAGAGAAAGTAAAAATGAATTACTAAAGTTAATTCTTTATATCCATATGGCTAAGCCTAATGAAATAATGAGTAGTAAGATTTGCACGTTTCACATTTTTGTTGGAACAATTTTTCTCCCTACAGCTATGCATACGTTCATAGTCCTCATAGCATTGCTATTTAAGTCTACTCCACCCTAAAGGCAGGTATGGAGACAACCCCCAGGGATGTTCTAGGTGTCATTTCTCTTGCTTGCTTTGCTTTCTGCGATGTGAGAACAAACTGACATACACACACCCAGTGGGAAGTAGGTAACATTTCAAATAACTAGGAGAAATTGCAGCAACTTATTCCGTTTCTGCACTACAGGCCTTTCGTCCGCACCTAAATATCACTACACACACAGCCGGTATGTGAGATAACCTTTTCTGTGCCAGTACCCTGCTGAGTCTGCGTGAGATCCACTAACTTAACTCGTGCAATATAATTATTTAAAGCAAATAACGCTTCGACTGGTACAAGAGAGTTTAGAATCACTACAATGCTAAGGAGAACTACTCTGACATTTATATCGTTTATGTAACAAGTTTAGAGTTTAGAGTTTATTGACCTTTGCAGTGAAATTAATTCTAAAATACTGAGCAAAAATAATTTTCAGTGACATACAATCGAACATGATTTATGCGTATATCAAGGGGAAGAGAAAAGATTACTTGTAACTCAGAATTACTTATCAAATAACTGATAATGCATTACACTTGCAGTGGCGGCTCGCAGTCAAAATTTTAGGGTAGGCAAAGTGTAACAGTAACAACAACAACAAACAACAAAAATAATAATAATAATAAACCCCGTTTATCCGAAATATAGGGGGCGAAGTCATTGTGGATAACGCAAATAATATATTGTTTGGTTGTTTAATAAGAGCAGAGTGAATGAATGTGACTTACGGACGAATTACCGCCAAAACTAAAATCACGAGTGTCGGTAGACTTTTTTCCAGGGGGGGGGGGGGGGCACATGTTGGAAATTTGCAATCATATAATATTAAATCATTATTTTACTGTCAAAATTTATAGTATTTGTTGCAGATAACCGTATTAATTTGTGCTAAACAAAAATTGTTCTTTACATCAAAATTAAAATAATAGTTTAAAAGTCAGTAACTGACTGCACATTAAGTTCACCAACTTCCAAGGGGGGGCCGTGGCCCCCCTTGCCCCCGTTTCGCGACGCCCATGACTAAAATAGATTAAGAAATTGAAAAATTGTCTGACTGCAGCTTTGTGCTAAATAGCTAAAACACTCCTCTTTTCATTGTCAGTGCGCCGCGAAAGCGAAATTTGTAATAGTTCACTAATTAAGTCGGTCATACTGGTATTACACAGAGATAACGACAGATTCAGATCTCTGAGATCTTCGTTCCTGGAGTATGGCTGCTCGGAAAATGTCGCATAAATTCGGATTTGGGCAGGCAAGTGTTCGGACTGCTGGCAGACGCGTCTACGCATGCTCGGAGTGCATATACAGACCGAATGTTTCCTTATCCCTGTTCAAGGGCCTCGTACTGAGGAAATGGGGCCGGGCAGGCAGAGGTTAAACTAGCCTGCTCTCCACTACCCAGGTTCCATGCGTATCATTTCTGCCGCGCGTTTCAAACACGCAGCGCAGTTTTGATGAATCGGAATTGAGATTAAAGGATTTGACCATGCGCTGGTCATTATAACCGAGAAAACTTTTCTTGAACTGCAAGTTAGGGGAAAATGACGGTTCAAATAATTCAAATGATAAAATGCAGAATCATAGTTAAACATTATTTGTTGATGTATTACGATAGGGTAGGCAATGCCTACCCTGCCTACCCTGAGGAGCCGCGCCTGTACACTTGGGAAAAAAAAAATGTTTCTGAACTTGGTCTTGCTTTAATGAAATCAGTTAATTTGGCTGTCTCACTTTTCTTGCATACACCATATTTTGTTACTCATGACTAAATCTAGTGGTATAAACAATTCGTAAGTCTGAAAAAATGTCAGTTTTGGTTTTGTGTGAATTAAGTTTCAGTTCTCGTATGAATTTTACTTTCTGATCTAGTGTATAACATTTCCTGTTTCTGTTCTCCATGGCTGATTAAAAGCAATTGAGAACAGAAAGTCAAAACCGCTGTTAATTACCAAACACCGAATATTTTTATGTTTACTTCTCGTTTGTTGCTACAACATTGAGGCGCCGAAAGCCGCCAGCCCTACCAGCGGAACCTTTGTTCTTTTATTTCCATGGCAAAGCCGCTCGCTCAGCTTGCATCTTTGTCAACCAAGATAAGAAAAATGCGCCTCGAGTTTCTTTCAAGATGCATGTGCCATATGCCCATTATAATTACCTAAAACTCAGTTGTAATTCACTGAAATTTAATACATATAAAAGCGAATTACGTATAAAGTTCTATTAGCACGTTTCTAAATTACATTTTGCCGAGACCTAGAAAAGTTTACGTATAAATATGGATTACTTAGTACAGGTTTACGTATAAAGCAGGTTCAACTGTATTTTTCTGCTATGTGCAATTCCACTCAAGAATTCGATACCAAAATGTCAGTGGAAACATCTGTTTTTAGATTCTTTAGCGAGTTCAACTCGATAAGTTAAACATTTTTCAAGGATGCAGCACAAATATTTAAAAAAAAAAAAAATCGCTCTTCCTCAAACTACACTTTACATAGAATTTTACTTTCTTAAAAATGGATAACAATTATAATTAATAACCGTAACTAGCTATAAGATATTTTTATCACAAATGAAATTCGTGTCTTGAAGTTTTTGGGAAATCTCTGCAATCCTCTTCATTCTGAATGAGTTGCACAGCTAGTAAACCCATCCGGGCAAAAGCCTTCCGCTCGACCGCCGCGTCCCCCATCTCTGCCCTCCTCAGATGTCATGAGTACTGGAGGTGGGACGTGGTCAGCATCCCGGTTCCTCCCGGCCGGTTATGCAAACTTCTCTACTTTTCAATCAGGAGCTCCTCAATTGGCCTCTCAGGGACCTAACAAGGCTGAGTGTACCCAGACAAGGTCCCACTGCTGAAGAAAATCCCCACGCTGGTACCGGGAATCAAACCCGGATCCCCTGATCGCGTTTTCTTGAAGAATGGGCAACCTTCAACGATATGATGTTAATTACGAAAGAAGCTCGTTTAGCTGGTTTGGGTGGGACCGGAGGTAAGCTGAATTAACGAAAATCTGGTTAATACCAAAGCAAGCTATTAAATCAATATAAAGTTTGATATACGCTAGTGCGCTTCGGATCGCCGCAAAATCAGGGGGAAAAAGAATGGAAAATCGTCCAGACACTATCAGGACTGTCGTGAAATGAGACACTATTTAGCAATATTGCCGTATATGGGTTTAGGGACCGCATAAAGCCAACGCTTGGGAAATGAAAGTTAGCCAGTGGTAATAGCACATAATTGAAATTGTGTAGTTGGCAATGCGTATGAGATGACTAATGGAGATAGCTTCAGCCAATGTGTGTGTATTGGTGATGAAGATACGCATACATTTCTCAATTTAAATCAAAGAATCTCCCAAATGTAACATTGAGCACCACAATTACAGAATAAATGAGGATCCCTTCATATTACGGTGCAAAAATGTAATTCATGAATCACATAACCAGACATAACTATGAAGTAACAAGCTCATGCAATTGTGCAGTAGGTAGACAACCTTAAATGTGATTATATTTCGTAAATATACATTTATAAAAGAAATACATAGTTGTGTTTTAGGGGTACAAACCATATAACCTGAAATCACTATGAAATTATAAGCTCATACAATCGTGTAGTACGCAGATAGCTGTGAAATAAATATTTCAAAGTTTTATGAGTTAAATGTGGCAGGTGATTGACAAACGAATGCTTTCAACATCGGATTTTACTGGAAATAATTGTCAGAAATTACTGATTGCATTATTTTAAATGCGGATTTCCATTAATAATTAACAGCTAAAGGGAATGAGGAAAAAGGGAATCTTCACTTCGTAACACTTTCTGCAAATCGTATGTCCCTTTTTTTCCTTTGTTTACATTCTCGTCGCAATTACGTTTCAGTGTTACTTGCATGCCCCTTTGCTAACATTACTTCACTATTTAGTTCACGCTTCCGTTCCATTACCCGTGTTCTTCCCTGGTTCGTAATTGCCAAGCTCTTTGTCCACTTAGGAATGTAGTGCATTTCGTCATGTCAAGTTGTCATGGTTTAGCGAGGTTGCGCACCAATAAGCAAAATTACCGTAAGTGTGTGTTCGACATCTACGCTACCTGCAGCGCAAACATTACCCCGTATACTGGGTGGAAGGGAAGTCGTTACATTAATTTAAACCAGTGGTAATCTCGGTATTTGGAACACATTTTGTATCTTACGTTTTTATCTCTGACCGTTTCCTATGGAGATATTTTAGTTTTGTCGAAAACAAGCTGGCAACACTGCACATTGTGTGGTTGGCACCGTCCCTAGCTCAGTACATAAACAAACAGCGTAACGTTGCGACTTGAAAACAAACTCATACCTTGCCTTGTCCTTCCGTGTTCACTGTGCAATCGCAAGCGTTAGCCCCCAAAACATTGCAGGAAAGCGAAAGTGCCCGACTTGTTTACATCCAAAACCAGGTCAATTCCCTGACCAACCTCAGCGCAATGTTGTCGACTTACCTCACGTCTAAAAGCGCAGCTCGGAGTATTCGTTCACGTCTTTTAAGTGATTAATTATTTCGGAACTCTTTTGTGATGTTCCATAATTACTGGCGACGCTATGTCAGAAATAAGTTACTCTACGCATCTTACAAGTAGCAAACTGTTATCTTCGTACATTATTGTGGAATTACGCATCCAATTTGAATCAAAAACTATTTTTTATATATTGATTGATCAAAGAACAAAAGCCCATTCGACTTTTTTGTTTGTAATGCTTCTATGAAGCGCATATTAGAAGGAATGTAATGACTTCTCTTCCACTCTGTATATTCCTATGTATTTATCAAATAATTTTCGTGATGAAAAAATAAGCAAAAGTCAAACCGGATTATCGAGGGCTGTTTTTGTGTTTTGCATTTATCCTTCTGAAACATTTACTGCTTTTTGTTCACGTTTAACCACATTAAGGGGAGCCGAAATCCTTATCTCTCTACTGTTAATAGATGACCCATTATCTGTAATACTACTTAAGATAATTAGCCGAATTTTTAAGGCATACTTAGTAGAATTTTTACAGTTCACTGATGAAACAAAAACACATTTTCTCCCTCAAAAACAAAGTTATTATTTTTTAATACAATACCTAGGTTTTTATTGAAATATAAGAGGTTTAAAATTTAAAAAATATATAAAACTAATACGCCTGATACATAAAACCCTTTTCATCGAAATAAAGCTTTGTTTAGTTGCAAATCTGTGATAAACATTTCAGCATATTACACCAATAATTTTCAGAGATAATGGTGCATATGTGTAGAAAAGTATTAGTTCTTCTAAAACTGCAGTTAAAGGAGATGAAAAAACCAAAAACCTATATGCAGCTTTATTTTCAATAATAATTTTAATTTATTTACAATTAACGTATCTCTATAAAACTTATACAAAAGTGAGTGGAAGATCTAAACTAATTATATGGAAGTAAAACCTGAATTTGGAAAACAAATCACAAAATTCCCATTTTGACTAACCTTAATATAATCAGTGGTGAACCGTTAGAAGTTTGATACATACTGAATGTTTTTCAACTCTACGAAACCTTTAGGACTTCAATGGAATTATCAACACTGTACATTTTGAGAATCTCAATATTAGTTTGAATGTTTTGTCACGTGTTCGATAGCAGACTGCTACCACTGGTGCAGTAATGAGTTATTTGTTTTTATCAGCAAGACCAGCCGGAGTAATCCGGGCTCCCTAGTCATTCTATTTTGAACCTACTGACAACCAATTTGTGTCCAGGCCTCCCATAGCTTATCTATCGCTCAACACCATTGTCCGCAGCGCTCTGGCTTTCATTCAGTTTAAATTATCGTTGCATGTGTGACCCATTCCCCTCTCAAATATAACCTTTTTAAAAGTATTCAGGCCCTCGCATTTGTGTGTATGTGAGTGAGGGGGTCAGAGAGAGAGAAAGAGGAGATCAGTTCCAGGAAACTCTCACTACCAACAAAACACTTATGAAATATTTATGACTTTATTCGCTCTCATAACTTTAATACATAGTAAACAGTAAAATATAGACAAACTCCTACTAGGGGGAAAAAAATTAATGCTTCTTAGAAAGTAAAATTTGTTACAATATTCGAGGTTTTTTCCCCCCCAAATTACCAGTCTATTTTGCTCAAATGCACTCGATTTGGATTTTACTTCATGCATTATCTATGTAACATGTTTTGAAAATAGGCAATTCTTTTTAGTTCAGGTTTTTGTACTTTTCTTTTTGTTTCACATGAGCTCAAGACTCAGCAAATCGACTTATGACATACATATCTGCTATAACAAAGCTCCATAACTTTAAATTGTTATCGCAGAAAAATTCAAGATATATATTTTAATTTTCAAGCAAATATCTTCAACATATGGTAATGTAATTAAGATCTTTAAATCATTTTAGGATAATACAAAATAAGGAAATATTTTCACACAGGAAGGATTGTTTTCTGTGAAGGAATTTTCTTGAAAATCCTCATATCTTTGGAAGATTCTAAACTTAAATACAATCTTTGTATTTATTCGACTTTTCATTTTGGGTTAAATTATTTACGACATACAGAAAGATACACGTACACAGAGGTTTTCCTAAAGAGATTTCTTGGATTCAGAGGGCTTTAAAACATTATTTTTGTTGAAATGTTGACATCGATCGTCTACAAAAACTAATAATATACCATAGAGTGCTAACATGTGCATGTAGTATCGATATGAAGTCGTATCGACTTCATGTCGAATGCAGTTCTAGACAGTAGAGTTTTAATTACTTTCTTTTGTTTCAGGTTCGAGATTTGGTGGAACGCTGCACTTGTCCAGTACAATTTCCCATGATCCGGGTGTCCGAGGGCAAGTATCGAATTGGAGACACGAAGGTTCTCATCTTTGTTCGAGTAAGTATGATGCGCAATTTATATATTTTATAACGTAAGATTATACAGGGTGTCTCAATGAAACGGTGTTGTTTTCCATTCACTTAGAACATTCTACTGGTAAAAGGTAACAGTAATGAATCGATATCAACCGTTTGCCAGTTCTCTGTAGCTGTGCTGTATATCTTAACGCACCATAGCTTTTCTATCATTTTTCTTATCGGGATCAAATATACCGGTGTTTAGGTTAGTAAAATCGCGAAAGAAATACCACTTATATCTCTAAAGGACAGAAATTAATTCATTAATTTCTCTCTAAATAAGTATTAAGTTTAGATAATACCTGCCACTAATAATATTCAAATTAGCAATAAATCCCGAATCACGAGTAGGTCTTATCCAAACAATTTTAAAAATTACGAATTGTATTTTCTAGAACTATTTGCCAAAAAATAAACTAATACAATCTATAAAATACGATGGTGTTTTAATGCTTCTAATAAACGATAAATTGACATCAAAGTATTTACCACAATGGTTTTTATAGGTGTATGTGAACATACTAAACATAAATTAAAGCTGGTATACAGTAATAAATTCTTTAATCTTCTCCGTTTACCTTTTTTACCTCAATTGTCCAATCTGTTAAAATATTTCCTATCTACTCTGCTGGTGTTAGCTTTATCAGATCATACAATTTTAGTAATTTATAAGTCGACTGCATCTCCATTTGTTTTATTTTATTTTTGAATAAACAATACTACATGGCGTGTAACATGGCACTTGCTTATTAGAAAAAGATAGAAATTCTCACCATTTCTTTCTATGTCGTCCCTCTTATCCTCATACCACCACAGATAATTAGGCAATACACTAGGGCTTTGAAAGGGACCAACTATTTTCAGGAAAGAAAACCAAGGATTTTCCACAGTCCGTGATAGACAAGGATAGTAGAAAAAGTGCCAAGTTAAAACCGGTTAATGTAAAACAGTACAGCATTACATTGTATTTCAGTAAATTGTATCCAAAATAATAAATGAACAATACTTTAAAACCTAGCGTATATTAATATTACAATGGTATTAAAATAGTGGTTTAAAAGTAGTGGTCATAATTATAATGAAAGTTACGTATAGCATTAAAATCTCCACAATTTTAAAAATCAATGGCTTTACAAGCAATAAAACCAGTATAAAAATGTATTTTAAATTCTAAAAACTAGCATGTTATAATAAATTTTAGAACATCCATAAAAATAAAAAAGGGGGAGAATAAAGAGGGAACTCACAACGACATTGCTAATTTAATAGCATGTATAAATTTTATAGTACTGAAAAACTACTGCAGGGTCATTCAGCGACTCCTTTTAGCCTGGAAGAACCTTGTATCTTAGTCTATGAGGTTCCACTATTGGATTTACACATACATACTTTGCTAAGCATATTCCGATATTATTCTGTTTCATTCTTCATTTGTTCTGTCCCACCGTAAAGTTTCTAGTTGTTAAGGTTTAAACTCTTGATAGTTTATTTTACCTCGTGTCAGTCTGTAACGACATGTTATAATGTTTGCTGTTACAGATTCTCAGGAACCATGTGATGGTTCGTGTTGGAGGAGGATGGGATACGCTTTCACATTATCTAGACAAACATGATCCTTGTCGGTGCAAGACAGGTAAGTCACACAAACAGACCTAACGTTTCAGAGAAAGTCGGCTTAGTTCCTGCTAACATGTTATAAACTGCCTTGTAGTAGTCATAGATAATGTCAATTTTATGTATTTATCGTGATTAGCAAGAACTAGTTGAAAAAATGTTTGTATAGAAACTTGTGCTTAGGAATCGCTATTAAGGACACCAGGAATTGGGTTGGTTTGGAAAAATCAATTATTGGTTTTCAATTTTAAAAAAGAATACAGCTTTAAAATATATAACATAGAACTATGATGACAAGGTCAAAAAATAAAATTAAAAAAAATGCTTTTTCTATCATGACACCAGGACTTAAACCGTTCAGCCATCACATGATGTTTGCAGCATTGTCTGAACCCATGTCCTCCACAATTCTATGAGACATTTTGTTTTTTACATAAGAAAAGCGTGCAATGCATATATCTATATTCAATCGAAACCTGTCAGCATACAATCGTGCCATCTCACCGATTACTTTAGTTGAGTCCTCCCCATCCTTTACCACGTTTCTCTTGAATGCAGAATATATAGTTTACCGTGATTCAATGTTACGACCCTTGGTTTGATAGACTAGCTATTCCTATTGTGTCTTAGACCTCATGGCCACAAATCCCGATGTTGGAGTCAAGTAGAATTACCATTCTTATCCAGTTAGTTAGGCAGCACAGCTGGTTGAAAAACTAGAACCAAGAAAAAGAAAAACCTAGGTGAGCAAGAATACGGAACAGGCATATTCTAGGTGGGAAAAAAATGGCAGTTTATCTTTAATCTCGATTTTCCACAACATTGATTTTTCAGACTCAGATGCACTTTTCTCCAAAACTGTTAAAGATATGGGTATGGAATTTTTGCTGCTTATCTGTGAATGCAGCTTAAAGCCTGTAAACTAACCTTCTATGGATACGAGTTATGATATGTAAATAAAAAATTAAAATTATTTAAAATTGTATCACATTTTGACATACTATACATTAATTTTTGGGGCAAAATACAAGCAATATGGGATTTTTATTTAGTTCCACATATCAAGTTAGACTTTCAGTTAACTAAGAAAAAACATAGTGTCTGTAGCGAGATCCTTGCAAGAAAATTGCACCAGAAGTTATCAGGATACATGGTCTCCTTTATACCTACCCTTTTGGCACGAAGGGTGCGAGTATAATGTATTTATGTTAGTTATAGTCTAATACACTATTAGACTACTCAATCCAAATTTTGGCTTATTGAAGTGATTGGTTTTTTCTATAATTAGTTTTAATTGTTGGAATCATTGGGGTAAAATCAACTCCCGGTGTCCTTAAGCGGTATTGGATGGAACAAGTCATTTTATAAAGCACTGATTCGAAAACGAATAGCTCAGTTTTTAAGTTTAAAATCTCCTTTGTGATTTATTTCATTAATTGACTGTTATAAGTAACGAAGTCATCCCCTCTGCCTGTCATATTAACTATAGTCAGGAGCACACATGAACGACACTGCGCAGAGAGAAACAGACATATTACACTCTCGCTCGTTTGCTAATGCATAACGTGCATTCACACGCCTTCGTGTGTGCTGTCAACTCTACTCATCTCTAGATAAACAATGACCAATGGAAAGTCATTAGGACTTCACCACTGGTACTATTAGACCTGTTTAAGTCCTCTGTTTAGGAGGAATGGTGCAGTTTGCTTATCAATTTTTATTTTTGCATGGCTTTACCTATAGATCTGAGACAGGATTCTGTAAATTTATTGTTGACCCCTCGTCTGTCACTACCTTGTAGTGTTTTATCAAGACGAATGCTTTGTTGCTATGATGAATACAACGCATAGTGTTAGGTTGAACTCCCCTGATTTTAAAGTACTAGGTTTGGTGTTTGGAGGTGCTCTGCTGTACTGCAACTTGAAAGAAACCCTACTTGTTTGTGGAACTGATTCTCATCTACTACTCTAGTGAGTCATCTGATCAGTATAATCAAGAAAATTTTGTGAAGTTGGGCAGTAAATTGATGGAGCGGTCATCCTTGGTGACCTTCTTGTGATAAAGGATGACAGTGCTAGTATTCTATTGATATGATATTTCTAAGATTCTGTTGAAAGTGATTACAAGCGATGCAGTTACTCCGTCTGATCCACATTGATGCATTTGTTGTCTATGCCGTCCTTGCCTAGTGCTTCTAGATCCTTTGCGATACTTTGTATTTCAATTGTTAGGGCAAGGGGTAATGGTATTTGTGTGCGCCTGCATTCGTGGTGGTTGGAATGTTGTAGGTTTGTACTAGATAGCATTTTCTACAGCCCCATGGCTGTCTCTATGTTGTCATTTCTCGAAGTTGCACGTTCATCTGCATTCTGCCTAACCCTTCACATCCAGTGCTTCTCTTGAGAGTTGTTTCTTCACCTTTCTTGCAGATTTGAAATTCTCGACTACACCTCGTGAGATGTTTGTCATATATTCTGAGGTCTCTTTGGATTTCTTCCTTTGTGATTGTCTTTCTCGTTATATTGTAGTGTTTCCGTAGGGGAGTTGTTTCTTTGGACGTGTATTTTAGTTCTCTGTTCAATCAGTGCAATTGTTCTTTGGCTGAGTTTGTCTCTTGTTCCCCTGACACTCTTGCGCATGCTGATGTTAAGCATTGTTCGTGTGCTGTACGGTTCTTGGTTGAAGGTTGACTGGTCCAGAACTTGTTGCAGGTGCGACAAAAATGTGTTCATGTACGCTCTCATTGACTGGCGCACATGTCATTCAGTACTAAACGTCAGTCTGACCACTGTAGTCCGAGTCGAGTATCAGTGTGTCTAGCAAGACACCCCTTTTGTAGGAA
The DNA here is from genome assembly GCA_030765045.1 of Tenodera sinensis. Classification (NCBI taxonomy): domain Eukaryota; kingdom Metazoa; phylum Arthropoda; class Insecta; order Mantodea; family Mantidae; genus Tenodera; species Tenodera sinensis. The sequence goes on from CM060968.1 coordinate 76,502,575, forward strand.
GCCTTGCTCTTTAAGCGACAAATTCAGTCCTTAAATTCATTCACTATTACACATTATTCACTTCCTCTTGAAGATATTATTGACCTCATGTCGTATAATATTATCTTATATAGAACCCTTGCTGTTTAATTTTCATTTAATTGTGTTTTAATTTATTAATTTGCCAGTTTATTTTTTTATTGTCACACCTAGTTTATAGCCTGCTTAGAAAGACATGCCTAACGTTCTTTAAGCGAAGAAATCGTATCTAATGATAGAAATTATGCTGAACGGAGTCTGGAAACCACAGAGCTTGAGTTGGTAGGAATTAATTTGTCTATTGAAGGTAATGCAAAACCTTATCCAAATTAGTCAGTCCGGGACCTCTTGAAAATGTATGCAAACACATAGGTCGGCCCTAGAATATCTTAATATTTAGTTTGATATTGTGAGCTATATGTTAACGGCCTTCTCAGAATGTTGCATTCTTTCTATCCGTGTAATACCCGCTGTTCTATTCTACCATTATTATAAATAATGGCACCCAAATGTGCCAACGTTGCACTCTTTTTAATGCCTGACTTATGTCAACACTTGGTTTAATTCTTGAGGTCCAGTGGTTGCAAATTTTTACCATTTCATGCATCCTACTTCTTCCAAGTCATTCTAGTTTCAGTCTCTGTTCTAAAATTCTAGGGAATAGGTATTTGATATACTGTCGGTGAGAAGCTAATTGCGAATAGACTCGCTCTTTGTGCATGGGAACAGCTGTCTTCTTTTTCTATTCTTCTGGTTAAAAACCTAAGGTTCGTACATTCTGGCATATGTTGGAGATTGTCCATGTTCTAATCCTGCCATATTTTATAAATTCTGGTGTTATTTCATCTATTCCAGCTCCTTTACCAGATCCTATCCTCTTTATGACTATTTTGTACTGCTACTTGTTATATATCTTTCATCAAAAATATTTTCCAGGTTTTTCAACAGTATTTTAATACAACCTTAGAAGTATTACTTAATTAATTGTCTTCATAACATTTTTCGCTTATGTTGTTGCAAACGTGTGGGATTCAATTTAACAAATTTTGGGGCAGAGATTTAAAATATAACAGTAGAAATTTCAGGAAATAATCCTGAAATATCCGAATGGTTCCAAAAATGTGCACCTATATCCGTTTTATTTTAGCCTCAAATCGTTCGTATTTTGTATGTGTGAGACATCATACAGGCTTTGTTAAATTGCATGCCCACCTATTTGGTTCCATAATTATATCACTAAGCACTACGACAAACTGATTGTTTTTGTGCACATAAATTGCGTTCTCTGTCTTTATATGCAAATGGAGTATAATAATCAAGGTATTGATTTAATGTTGCAGCTCACAGATCGCCTCTCTCTACAAAGTTGATTCTGAAATCCAATGGTCCCTTGGAGTTGAATAACGCCCAGGTTCTTTATGAAAGGTAAGTTTTTGAATCTTATTGAGAGCTCTATAAGAAATACACATACGTCGCTAATGTCTGAGGACATAGCAGCACGCACCAGATGTAACACACACGTGCTCGCACCGAGCTCAGAAACAAGACCATGGCGATCCAGCTACACGGTATTCGAAAAGTCATTGTGCAGTTACAACATATTGGAAATTTTGTCCACCGGCAGATATACAAGTCTGAATCCACTTAGTTATTAGATAACTCTTTCTGCAGATATGATTGTACGCAGTTATTCAGTGTTTAAGTCACAAAGCGTGCTATTTTGCTGCTTCCCAAAGAAACAAATCTTGTGGAGTGAAGTCCGTAGAGGGAGGGGGCCTTAAATATTTAGAGATGACACGTTATCCCAAAAACTCTTTCCGAACTTGCATAGTGTTGTTAGTTGTATGCGCAGTAGCACCATCTTGTTGGAACCACGAGTGATTTCGTATTCCTCTAGCTGGCCAATGAAATCTTGCATCATTAAACAATAAAGTTCACTGATCATGGCCTTTTTTTTTTTTTTTTTTTAAATATAGGGCCACTAATGCTCCGTCTAGATATTGCTAACCACACTCCTAATTTCTGGTCATGCACAGCCGGAGGATTTTCCCTTGATCATAATCGTGTGTTTTGTTTGTTAACATATGGGAGGTGGGACCAGGCCTGTCTGTACAGAAGGCGACATTTGGAATAATGACATTCCTTTCAACAAAAGATGTAAAACCATTAGCAGTAACGGATTCACTTTTATAAGCCGCATCTCTCAATTCTTGCACTACTCTCACTTTATACTGGAACCATTACCTTTTTCCAACCGCTTTATGCTCGGTTGCAAGTCCGATACGTTTTTCTTGTGCCAACTTGCGCAATGATTTGACAAGCTCCACTGCATATAGTCAGAAATATCCAACTTCTCTTCGTTTTGTTTAGGTGGTCTTTCAGTTCATTCGGCCTAACACTGAGCCTGTCTCTCGAAATTTCTCAATAAGTAGACAAACTGCATTACGATCAGGGACCGCTGCTTCTGCAAATGTTTCAGCAAAAGCCTCCAGCATTAAAGTTGTATATTTATGCTCTATCGGCGAACATATTCAACAAGAAAAATACTTTCTGCAGTTGAAAGCGCCACAGTTTAAATCCAAACTGAACATTTAAACACTACACGTACCCTATTCAATAGATTTCATCACCTTATAACTGAACCAAACAGTTGAATGTTATGCATCAATCAATCTATGAAGAATATTTATAATTGTATTAAGATTTTGTGTAGAAAACCTAACCTGATTTGAACGTATTCTACATCCATAGTCTAATACACAGTGACTTTCCGAATACCCTGTAGAATGTGTAATGTAACAAAGCGACCCATTACTTGAGCAAAGAAGCACTTTCGGCTAAAATTAGTTATTTTCAGTTGTGTGTAAAATGACAGCACATCTTGTAACGAAACTGATGACATTTTATCAGACACAGATGTATCAGAAGTTTAGGAAAGTGATGTTTTTGTTTTACCTAACCTCAACATCACTTACTGCTCCGGTATAAAGTAGGAAAATTTCCTTTTCCTTAACCCTAAAACTATCAAAAATAGCGAAGAAAATGTTGAACTTAGGAGACAATACCTATATGTTGAACAGCTCACATTTGATCAATAACTTTATTAAAGAAACTTAAGAATGACAGTTTGAAGCAGCACTAAAATGTGACGTAACAAAAGGGAGTTAATAAAATAGATATATTCTCACACCATGAACACAAACACGTATATAGATAATAAGAATTATCTTTCATAATTCGTAATTTTGTTTTCTCTTCCAAAAGGCACGACAAGAAAGGATTACATCGAACTATAAGGTAACTAAGGTAATATTTTTACCTTTGTATAAAATAATTGGCTTCAAAGTCTTAAATTTTCAAGTACAATTAAAACAACTAAGTGCTTTTTCCCAGGGTGAAAGTGTTAAAATTCCAAACATTTTTAAAAATGTCATTTACGTGTTAAGCTTAAATCACAGAATTCCCCGATACGCAACAGTAATCACTATGCCACTTGAAGAACCGCTTTGTGCTTCTTGTTTTGAAGTCTTAAACATGTGCCCAAAGAAGACTTTCTACATAGACTAGCTGATCAGCTTAAACGTTTAATGCACCTACTGGGGCTAGTCAGAATCAGGCCATTAAAGGAATGTGCATATAATTATGTCAAATTAATGGCTATAACACAGAAGCTGCGACTTCACCGCGGTAAACTGTGTACCTGGGCAATTAAAGGAATCGACATTGTGCAATATTTCAATCTGAAATTGTTGATCAGGATAATTGGATTCCTGTTAGCATTAAGAAGCTATATTCAAAGTAATTTAAATATGCAGATGAAGATAGTTCAAATGGTGCTTTCTCACTAGGTCGCCTCCAAGAACACGCCGTTCCTCAGCCTCCAGTGTAAGCAGTGGAGGCGGCGGCGGAGGTGTCTCCAACACTCTACCCGTTACCGGAGGTTCTAATCGGAGTCGTTCCCCTACTCCCCGTCGCAGCTTGGGTGCAGCCCCCGCTCCTGGTACATATCTACATCCTCGACCAGCATCCCATCATGGTGGTAGTTCCGGCGCCATCGACATCCTTTGTGGCAGTGGTCGACGCAGCACCACGCCCACCTCGGGACGCAACAGGAGTCGATCTCCCACACCGAGGTTAAATGTGCCAGGTTCTCCCAGTAGACGGGCGTCCAACACCGGACTGGACCGAAGAAGTCGTTCGCCAACCCCTACCAAAAACAGACCTCCGTCTCGTAATTCTACCGTTAGCGCAGTGGACAACAATAATCTTCAGCAGCAGATGAACATAAATAACAACAATGATGCAATGACGGAGAAGGAAGTACCGTCGACCGTGGTTGCGGCAGCCGAGCATGATTCCGGATCTGAGGTTTCCGATGAAGGATATCGCAGCCTGGGACTGGTAAATCCCTCTTCCACAACAGATTCTGCCACAGTAACAAAAGCAGCAGAAGCTGACGAGAGTAAACCGGAAGAGACGAGCTTGTTGCAGACGGAATCTGAGGACACACGACAGATAGGTGAGTATTGATTCACTGGTGTCTCCTTGCATTAACAAATTGTACCTTTTGATAATGCTGCTCTCTTTCAATTGCTCGATAGCGCGTAAGAGATTGAGTTTCCTTTTAGCACGAGAAAGCATGTGAAGCAAAGGGGATAGTTCCCCTCCAATGTTTTAACTTTCAACTTTGTATATACACATTTTTGTTGTTCTCTGTTTTTGAAAAATTGCAACTCATGTTATTTTGAAGAAGATGTATGAAGACACACACAACATTTTTCTACGGCTTGATTTCTCCAAGCTCAGCCACTTAGTTTTTTTTTCCCCCTTTTTTTTTCCCCTTGTTCAGAAGAGGCAATATAATGCTACCTTATTAAAGCAATAATAAACTTTCATCCTGTTTATTTGTAATTCAATATGTGTGTAAAACATGGACTAGGCATAAAATCTTTTCAAAAATGGGTTAGGTTGTTTTACAAGTAGGTTAGCAAACCCTCAGGTCGTGAAGACCGCATAACTGGCCGGGAGAGATCGGGACGCTGACCACGTACCACCCTACAATACTGCACCCCACCAATGACGCCTGTAGTGGGCCGAGGCGAGGGACGCAGCGGCTGGGCGGTAAGACTTGGCTCTCCATGGACTGTAGTGCCGGGGCTTAGCAAACCTTATTGCCGTGTATTCTAGAGGATGAGCATGTGTTTTCTTAACATTTTCGAGGAATGATTTTTCTTTGTTCGTCGCCTCCTTAGCGCTGTTGCTCATAAAGCGGGAGACCCGGTGTTGGGATTTTCTCCCACTGGGAGACCTGGTCCAGGGTGCACCCCGCCTTATTAGGTTCCTGAGGAGCCATTTGAAAAGTTATGTGATTGAGAAGTAGCGGCCCCTGGTTGCGAAGACGCATACCGGTCGGGAGGAACTAGGGAGCTGACCACAACCCACCCTCCAGTACTGCACCTCACTCCATGATGCCTGTAGGGGCAGAGGTGGGGGATGCAGCGACCGGGCGGCATATCTCGACCAGGAAATTGTTCTCTGTAGAAAGGCAGAATCAGCATACCCGAGATTTTAACCACGGATCTTCGGCTTTCTGTGCCATTGTTCTAAGCAACTGAGCTACCATGGCTGCCGACATGAGTCAGCTGTGAAGTTTAATGTGCTGATATGTTGACCAACGATATGGAAAGTCGAAGATCCTTGATTCAAATCCTGGCTATGACACTCAATTTTGTCAGAACAAGGAACAATCTAATCTCTTGTACATGATCAAACTTGTTTTTGAATTAAACTTGACAAAACTTGACGTCATAAATATATAGGTATTTACAGTTGTGTTTTTGCCAAACTAAAGCCTTGGTAATTTAGCACGTACAAAGTAATTTAGGTACTACGATCACGGCATAACAATTTGCAGTTAAATGTTATTTACGTAATTACATAGCATTTTGGCCCATTAAATAATATTGCAATTGAAGAATACAATGAAAATTACCCTATATAGCATTGCATCCTGTATTTCGAAAATCTACCTGCAAATTTCTTCGTATGTACCCATATTCTTCATCCGAAGCCCCCATGGCCAGCTTTGTAAACCCAGATAGCCATTTTTGTTTACTTTTCACTTTCAGTCATGTTGCAGATTTCGTGACGCACTATAAATACTAGCATTTCATTGACCAAAGCCATTAAATCACCGGCAAATATTTGGCAGTCCGTTTTTGCTTTAAATGCTTTCAAAGAGTTTAAAAGTATTGAAAGTTGTTTGAGAAGAAAAGTTGACGTTATGACAACTCCTGGAATGTCTTGTAAAGCTATAAACTTGACAAACATTTGATTGTGTACAAGGAGCTTCAGTTTTTCACTTTTGCCTCGTTTTTAGTGTTCTCGATTGTACCCAAGTGTTCGCAGCATTGTTGCCAAGCCCATTTAACTGATTTATGTAGCCAATCTCCAAAGAGCATGCTCATACTTCAGCGAAGGCTAGCTATTGCTGTATTTCCCCCAATATTACAGCTTTAAAAGTATACAGCATATGAATAAGTGGAGACTTTTCCACATTTATTTACAATTCTTTTTTATTTTCTCTACTGTTAAGTAGGGGAAGTATTGTATTCTACCCAAAAATTCGATTTCGAGATTTCACCGGAAATATAAGTTTTTAGACACCCTGAATCCAAAAGAAAGCATTTTTAGAAAAAGGTCCGCGCGCGCGCGCGTGTGTGTGTGTGTGTGTGTGTGTGTGTGTGTGTGTGTGTGTGTGTGTGTGTGTGTGTGTGTGTGTGGACAGCATAACTCAAAAACGAAAAGTTGGTTAAAAACCAAAGTTGGTATTTAAGTTTAATGTCTTTCAAGGATGCGACATGAACATTTTTGAAGAAAATAGCTCCACCCTAAGCTACCCTTTACATGGAAAGTTTTTCTAAAATTTTGATTTTCTTGAAAATGGCTCTAACGATTTTGATTAAAATGTCACATGTTTAAGATATTTTTATGACAAATGAAATGTCTATCTTGAAGTTTCGGACTATAGCCCCTGTAGTCGTATTTACTCTGGACGACATTTGCATAACTGGTAAACCGTTAGAGATAGACCAAATCATACTATACAAAAACTGTAGATCTTGCTAAAATACACAATTTATGTCTCAATAAATTTTCTTGTAAAGGGAACCATTTCGGAGATATTTCTTGTTATGTCTGTGAGTTTCGGAAAACTTAAAACTTTCGTGAAATGGAACATCGTTGTTCATTTTTTTATATGTTAAGTGTGCAATGACAACAGAATCTCAAAACTTTAAAAGATTTGACTATCACAAGGCCTACTGTATTCTAATATTCCCCTTGCACCTACAAGGAAATAAGCAATAAAATAATTTGTACAAATGTTTATCTCAACTAATACGAAGAAGATATAGGAATAAGAGATCGTAAGAATGACTAGTACAAGAGTAGAGAAAGTCATGTGAGTGCAACACATCAGATTTTTTAGAATACTTACTTAAAATAATTATTTTACTCATCACCGATAAATATTTAAGTTAGGGGGTTCAACATTTGCAATCTGGTTATGTGTGTAGTTTGGAGCATATGCCCACATTTTAAGAAACCTTACTTTACAATTTCAAAATGCATACATTTCAGTCAGCCTTTTCCTTAAAAGGTATCCATTGTTCACTACTTTTTTTAAAGTGGAGGCTGCATACCGGTAGGTATCCTGGCATTGTCACTAGAACTTTGTAACCTGTGGACAAAGGTGTACGGTAGGGACTTAACCTTTTGAATGGACTGCAGCCAGGAATGTTGTTAAGAAAATAAAGGCAAGGCCAATGCCCTTCTCTAAAGGGAAGTCTTTTGTAGGTAAAGATTGTAAATAATCAGCTTCGGTCACCTCAGTGATGTTTTAATTATTTGTTTTTGCACCGGAAAATCATTATTAAATAAAATCACAAAATTGTGGCACGCATAGCATTATTATGGTACCTGAAGAATAATCATGTTAAGGTTGGTAACATTGACAGTTTTAGAAATATCTGGTATAAGGAAGCCTTTGTTTTCGCTGCAGCACGCCAACATGGTTTGACGATAATGTTATAGTAATCGTAGGCTCAGAACTTGGGACCATGTGCGCCTTGCAGTCAACTAGGGCTACAAGTACAACTTAAACAAAGCTAACACAGCATACACTCAGTGACAGCACCTCTGTGTTGGGAAGAGGATTTTTTTCCCCCATTCATTTAATACTGCTTACTTAGGCACACGAGATCCAAAGTTCCGAACCTTACATTAGTAATTAACTAATTAGTAATCACCAAACTGCTTACTGAAAGTATATTTATTAAAATTTTAAAAGATAATGGCATAATGTTATTAACTTCATTTAGGCAAGAATAAAGTTCTTAGTGGAATGTGAAATCATTTAGTACGTGGTGCATTTTAATCAACACAAATTAAACTAGTAACAACAACAACATCAATATCTCTGAAACAAATACAGATATCCGATCTAAATGTTGTAGTGATCATTATATAGGGTGTCCCAAAATTAGACCAACAAACTTTGGGAGCTGATAGATAACATTATTTTAAACACTTTTCTTAAGGAAAGTTTTTTTGCTGGTGCTTCGTTTAAGCGCTAGACGAGCTAATGTTATAGATTACTGCCTTCGACCCAGTTTAAGTATTTACGGCAAAAATAAACAGTGTAAATTAATATTGTATTTATCTTAGTAAGGCACACAATCCAAAAAAACAAACACAACACATAATCAAAACACATCTCATTGTTTACAGTTAATCACAGGTTTTCTATTCAAAATTAGACCAACAAACTTTTAAACCAGAGAAATGGCTGGTGTCTTTGCGAGAGTACGGCAGAATATGGCACGTCGATGCACTCTTTGTGTTAATCGCAATGGGCGTGCGTTCCAACATTTACTTTGAATAGTAAAGCTGATTAACTGTAAACAATAAGATGTTTGTGTTTCGTTTATGTGTTCTGTGTTTGTGTCTTGGATTAAGATTGTGTGCCTTACTAAGATAAATGCAATACTAATTTGCATTGCTGATTTTGCCGTAAATACTTAAGCTGGGTGAGAGGCAGTAATCTATGACATTGACTCGTCTAGTGCTTAAACGAAGCATCCCAGCAAAAGACTTTCATTAACAAAAAGTGTTTAAAATAATGTTATGTATCAGGTGCCAAAGTTTGTCGGTATAATTTTGGGACCTGTATATCACCACACTCTTATAAAATTTTCAGGTTGCTCAAATAGAAATTGTGGATTTTTAAGTTATTTTTACATGTGCATTGTCTTTAGTAAGAAAGACGTTTAGTACATTTAAATGTGATTTTTCAAATAATGATGAGTTTTTAATGCTTGTATTTTGTGATGCAGAGTGTCCTATAATAACGACCCAACGCCCTCCGTCCGAATGTGGCTCTTGCGAGAGTGGTTCAGTGAAGCATCGCAAGACACCCGATACAGGAAGGATGACTCGGAGCCGTTCCACTGACCACACGGCTACTCCTTTGGACAGTCTTCCAGGTTCACCTCGCCGCAGTGCCGTTCAGTACCGCAGCATGCGCTCCGATCCTCGGACCTCAGCCTCTTCGTCACAGCCGGGGTCTCCAAGACGCCAGCCCGTTTCCAATACAAACACATGGAGTGGACGACAGGGCAAGGCGAAACAGAGGCCGTCTCTAACAGGCACCACCTTCATGAGTCCTGGCAGCAGCTTCGATGTTTCCAACAGGAACTCCTTCCAGCGTAGAAGTCTCGGTGCATATGGTGGTGCTGGTGGTTCGGCACAGTCCTCTCCGGGCAGAACTCCAACAGGAAGCACTGCACGTCGCCATAAGGGATCCCTACCAGCTTCTCTTCAAGGCTCACCCACCAAACAAATCTCTCCTCTGCTGGAGCAGATTCTCCAGGTTAATATCACCATTCTCTTAATTCTGGTGTTGAAGTCATTTCTTTCATAATTATATAATTCACGTTATTTGCATGAGGTATGTTCAATTTCCTATAAATTGAAGGTTAACATGTTCCTGATTCATGATAGAACATGTTCCCTTCCTGACTAACACAAGCATACCATGAAAAAACTCAGTTTTTTTGTTTCTTCTGAATTCAATTGCAAACACTTCAAAACTTGTCACCAAGTTTAATTTTCGCTGATTTACTAGAATTATGAGCATTTAAGCTCTAGATATAAATTTAATACACATGGTAGGCATTTTAAAATGATTTTTTTCTTTGCTGCTGGTTATTTCTACGTAAAAGCCTTTCATTTCAAAACCATTTGAGAGAATTACATGAATTTGTTCCTAGTATATTTAGATGCATGCCTTTTAATGAAAACCACTAACTTTAATATAATATTTACTTACCTTTTGAAACATTTTATATTTTGAATTTTTATAAAATTTTTTAAGTTAAAAGCAACTGGCCCCACAATAAAAATTGGTGGTTCAGATTAATTCATTATAACAAGCAATAAGTAGCTGATAAAAAAGAATGTGAAATTTAAACCTTAACAAATTTTCTTATTAATACATGTGTTTGGTATTATGACAGTTAATTTTGATGAAGATTACTTGAATAATTCAGGAGCTACAAGTTTTAGAACAAGTAATGGGAAAGCGATTACTCCCCTCCTTAAGTGTCTCTTGTTGGCCATGATATTAAATATCCAATTTTCACGTGAGCAAGAACGAAAATGTCTGAGTTAAAACATCACCAAATCTTCCTTTCCAAGACTCTGGCATTAATGAATAAGTACATAAACAACCCTAGGACTTTCTACCATAAGAAAAAGCTTATTCAATGCATGCAAATGGCGTGCTGTTCCATACGGTTTCAATAGTTTCCTAAGACTATTATGTTACTATAATTTCAGTAGGCTTTTGTTATCTACTTTAAAACTGTTCCACAGCTTTTATGCATATGCACAGTTTAAATATTTTTTCCTGCTTGTTCCCGTTCTGTCATCTTCATTATTCAATTGTTGATATCCCAGTGATTTCCAAAGACGAAAACAATAACTCAAATCTAATGGTGCTATTTAGTCTCACAGGATTAAGTTATTGCTTAATAAGATGCAGGTTTTGATTGCAATGTTAACTGAAAGGTTCAAACCACCTCGTCGGTCTGGGTGGCTCAGTTGGTTAGTTGCTGGCCTACCAATCCCAAGATCGCGGGTTCAAATCCGACCCAGACAGATGGTTTTTAAGTGTGCTTAAAAACGACAGCTCCATGTCAGTAGATTTACTGGTGTGTTAAAGAACTCCTGTAGGACGAAATACCAACACATGAGACGCTGATGTGATCCAGGTAAATGACAGCATCGTTAAACTAATTTTTTAATTTCAAACCATCTTCTTTTTCCTAGGAACAATAGGAGCTCATCTGAAGCCATGAACATTTTCTGTAGGACGATAATCTTAACTTTAAAAGGTCTCCCTAGTTTCGCAAACGGAAATGTATACGTCACGTATCAAGCAATCCGGAAGGACCACCAAACGCACATGGTGGAGGGGCCTTATCTAATGTCTTCTATGACATCTGCCGCAGTGTACCTACAGTCTCGCAGAAACGTCGGAAGCTCCTGCCCCCTCGAATCCAATCTAATCGGGACACTTCTCCAATGAGAGCGGGGTGGGCACGATTCAACTATAAACATGCCAAGATAGCGGGTCTGCATAACCCTAGCACAGCATCTGCAATAAAACAGTCCACACTGGCAGGGGCCCAAGCAGAGGAGGGCTGAAGGCCATCCCCCCCCCCCTACATACTCAAAACTGTCTCATCTTTGTAGAGGTTTAGTATACTGCATTGCACCTATTACAAACCTGTAAGCAGAATTCATTAAAACACTGGTAATGTGATATTATGGATGACAGAATTTAAGTCGTTCTTTTGTAGAACTATCATCCCATACGTTAGTTGGTAACATCGAATAAACAACTTGCTCCGCTCATTTTACAATGCGCAGACGTTTAGTCACAGATTGTTAGCACGATGGTTATAGACCACCTCCTGTAGTTGTAGTGAAGTGAAAATGGAACTTTGGTGGTGTAGTGCTATCATATCTCACTCACTGACTTAAAAATTACTTACTTTCTTACTTTTAAGGGCTTCTCCACTCTTCAGCAGTTACACCGTATTCCCATTTGCCATTCTTTCCTTTTGAACAAGTCGTCCTTCCTTAGGCATTCTATGACTGTGTCCTCTTCATGTTGCTCTTGGCCTGCCCCGCTTCCTTCTTCCATTCTCAAACGTCTTGGGCCACTTACTCTTCCCCATATGTGCCCATACCATTGAAGACCACGCCTTTCAATTCTCTCCTCTTCATTTCTCTTTGTTTTCAATCTTGATACTCTAGCACTGCGTCTTATTCCATCAATTTCCACTGCCAAGAGCTTACATTTTGTCCCTCTACCGAAGTCCACGCCTCAGCACCATGTCATTATCTTTTCACCAGTCTTCAAAATCCTTTTCTTTGTACAGTTCAACATAGTTCTACTCCACAAAACCCTATTCAACATTCGTATAGCTCTTCTTGCTTGTATTAGCTTATTATCTATATCAACTTTACAGCTCCCTGATTCATTAATAAACGATCCCTTGAAAGTTAATCGTTCAATAGTTGTAGAAGTTAAGCTTAACTTATATATGACTCCTGGCTGGAGAGTTAAGTTTCTATGTGCTTCTGTTTGTCTTTTGGTCCTATAAATCGCCCATGTCTAAACGGCCTCCCTCATCCCACTGTCGTAAAACTTCCGTTGCGGATGTCATAAAACACTGACATTGCCTTATAAACCTGACGTTAAATCATTTTCTTGTTTTAACTGCACCGTTCCGAAATAGGGCACTATTAATCGGGTCCAAACCTCCTCATGTTTAAGGCGGGTGCACTAATACAGCACTAGCGAATAACAGCGGTGTGAGGTTGCCTCATATGGTCAGTACAGCTTGTCGCTAGTAAAACTTGAAACGTAAATCATGTGCGCGCATGCGTATTTCAATTATAGAAAACAACAGGTACCTATGATACAAGGTGACGTTCTTCTGAACAAGTACAACGAAGAATCTTATTTTTACAGCGTATAATTCGAATTTTGTCTTATTTAGATATAGTTTAAACTGAGACTTTTAGTTATATACATTTTGCCAAAACTTTACAAACTTCTAAGGGAACCGCTCTCCTTTACCACTGCGTTGTAACCATTATCCAACAAAAGGCGACCCTCAAACAGGGCGAGAGGCGATGTAGCCGTCTTGTGGTTCCTTTCTACTTTTAAATCGTAAAGCTTGTAAAACCCATATCTCAAAGTAATGCCGTCATTGGCAGTGGAGTGGGGCAGAGGTATCATGTCTTGGATAAAACTATACTTAGCGTATAACAGTAATACACGCATTAAAACAAATAGAAATCTTAACTTGAAAATGATAACTAAGTTTTCGCCCCACTTTATCTCTTGGCTTACATTTATGAGTAAGATTTATACTTTTGGGTTGAACACGTGGTGGTTAATAACTGTACAGTCGTGGAAGAAATGATTGACCGCATTAGGAAAGCAAAGTCACACGTTTTGTTGCAATGCGGTTTACACAAGTGGATATTTCCAACATGCAGCTGAGTTTATTGATTGTTTGTTCCATATGTTATCATCTGCCGAACACACAAATGTAGACTATTTTGAATCACCACTCACATTTATATTTGCGAATATTATTTATCCGTATTATTTATATTATTTGCTTATTTAAGCACTAAAACAATACCAAATAAATGCATTCTTGTAACCCATTGACCTCTACACAACCATTTAAACCCAACAGATTACCTGTCTGCAAGACAAGGCCTTGTTGCCAACATAAAACTACAGTTAACACCAACTAAGCTAATATCTTTACCCGAGTAGGTATCTTCTAGAAACAGTTGCAGATATTGATATCAAACGAATAGACAGAATGTCGCCAAAGGTAGCCAAAGTAACCAGAGTACTGTAATGGGCGAAATGGTCATGATTGGATTTTTGGGGATTTTCAATAGCTTGCATGCTGTATTGTCCCTCTCCACTTCTATGTAGGAATTTGTATTCTTCCTAGATATTGCAGGATTCTAGCTTCAAATTTAAGTTTTTTGGTTGAAACTGAGCGTTAACTTCTGGGACATGTCCTTGTCTAACAGATATTTCATGGCAGATTTATTAGGAAGGGTTTGATACCTCCTTCGATGGCAGTAAAGTCTTGTCAACCTGCTTACGCTTAAGGTTACCTGTAAAATTATTTATGTTTCTGATTCTGTAAGCAATATCTGCTTATGTACTTTTATTGATGCTGCATGTAATTTTGGAACACAAATTAGGAATAAAAATAATACTATATATAAGCTCATGAAAGTAAATCATACTTTAAAATCAAAATTTAAGTATATAGTTATTACTTAGTGATAGTTTTGTTTATCAAAGGAACCTGGAACTATGGCAGACACAAAACTTAATGACAGCTAATAGCTGACCATTACTATTCTGTTTCCTAGTGTGCAAATAAACTTTATGGGTGCAAATTATATTTTTATCAACATATGATTTCACAGCGTGTTTAACTATACAACACTGCAAGGTGTAGCAAGCTCTGATTGCATGTTGTGTTGAGCCCCCGCTATTAAATTTTGTGTCAGCTATATATTTTATAGTCATGTTATATTGATGCCATTATGTAACAATGTGCATCCTCAGCAAAGCAATAACAATTGCATTGGAAGTTACAATACATTCGTAATCTCTCAAAAGTGATAGGGAATTAAATGTACCAATAAGTATAGAACAAAAATTGTTTTTGGCAAAATATTTATTAGTGCTAACAATACTATTACAGAAGGTTCAGCAACTTTATGGCATGAAAACTTAGTTGAATACCTTTTGCTCATTAACAAGTGTTTTGAAACTATATTTTTTACCATGCAGGTGAAAGAACTGGATGATGACATAACAGTGCTGAACAAGATGAGAGAAATCATTCAGCATTATTCTGATATTGTGGATGAGAAACTAGGTGAAGAAACACGGCACGAGCAGCAAGCAGCCTCTGGAGAGACACTTCCAGTGGAAGATGGGGTTGACTTCACTTCAGCCTGGGTCCATGGCAACGGAACACTAGATGGCATCAGAAGCAGAAAAAGTAGTTGTGCTAGCGACTATGTCCCAAAGGCTGCACCTTCGCCCAGGAAGGATTCTAAAGTGGAGGGAGCTGTAAGTAGGATTCCAGCTCCAATCTTCTATCGTCCAACTGCTGCCACTACAGTAGAGTTGACTACTCGTGACAGTTGACATGCACAAGACTGGAGAACACAGCGTGGACAACACTGATCTCACCAGTTTCCTTAAATAGGAGCAAATTATTGGTGCTTGGATTCATGTTTGCAAAACATCTTATTTTTAAATATTAAGCATTGCCTTATATGACGTCCTGATGGCTGTCCATGAAAATCCAGCTGATGATTCCGGTGACACTCAGACATTCATGGTCATGATTTCCTTAATGTGCTCCAAATATTCATTTTACATACTTCAACTTTCAATGAAGCGGCTAACAGTGAAGCAACACAAATTTTAAATATAACAAATATTAGTATTTGCTGCAAGTTCTTAAAATTATACCCAAACTAGTTTCATGATGCATTCATAATCTCCATAGCGCTCTTGTTTATGACAGTTTCTATCGCTACAAACACTGAATTACTTAATATTTCTGTGTATCACCAACCCCTAAAAACAAAACAAAGCTGTTAATAGAATCAATCAACAAAGTTTCATAATTCATAATACAGTCCCTATTTTTCAAAGTGAATATCTTTTCCCAAACCATTAAATCTGTGGGTCCATTTAATTGTTTTAATAATCTAACCTCTGGATTTATTTCAGGTTAAATGACCAAAAATGATAAGCCACAGTTGGCTTATCAATCTTATGGTTTGCAAAAAAGTAATTATTTTTAAAAATAGGGACTGTGTTATGAATTTTGAAATACAGTCAAATGATTCTATTAAGAGTTTGTTTTGTTTTCAGAGCTTCTTAATACATAGAAATATTAAGTAACTGAGTGTTTGTAGTGATAGAAACTGTTATACAATAGCACTGAGGATATAATGAATGCATCATGAAACTAGTTTGCATACAATTTCAAGAACTTGCAGCAAATAAGTGAAGCTTTTAGTCTCTAGATATTTATTATATTTAAGATTCTCCAACTTTGTTTCTTCCTTCTTGGGATTTCTTTGCAAAACTGTTTACTTATTGAACACTCATCAGTGCATTAATTTTATTCTCTTGTACAATTATTTTATCTAAAATGGAATCTCAGAAATGGTTGTAGTACTGCAGCTGACAAGTCTCTTTTGATGAGATATCAGATTTTGATGGAACATAATTGACATTATAGTGGAATTTACATCAGTTCAGACAGATGGGTTTGGAGTTTTGTCAGTGTATTAGGGGTTATCCAACCTTTCTGATGCTCACTTTGCTGTAATGACATCTCTACATATCACCATTATACAACACAAAGTGCCCTGATTGAACTACTGGTTCATCCTGAAAGCTGACACGTCCATCAATTATATTAATTCCACCATAACATCAAACATGTATGATTAAATAATTAAATTCTGTTTCTGTCATTTGGAATTGTATATTCACATTTTCACTTGCTGACTAAATTTCTGAGATCAGACTTTTTAAAGATTACTTATACAAAGAAAACACCACCATAAGTGTCTGGGCTGACACTGGAATTGTAAGCTAGTTAGAATAGTTAATTTTGTACAGTTTTTCTTTCTTTGCATGACATTCCCAGTTGCTAATTTATTTATTAAGAGAGGTTTTTTGTACAGTAAAATATTTACCATATTATATGTATTTTTTTAACGGGTAATCTTTTTTATGCATATTATTGTTAACGTGGCAATGGCCTCATCACATCATTGATGTTTGTTGACATTCATATTTACTTCTTTTGTCCTTGAAATAAAGGACTTGCTGTTTTCCTACTGATTGTTAATAGGATTAAAAGAAATTGATGATGTTCTCTGGTGCAGATTATAATAATTATTAAAATGGTTGCAATTTTAACAACTTTTTTTGCATGATGAGTTGTCTGCAAATAATTAAACTTTTAATACCATTTCTGTAATGGCTGACTATCTGTTTTGAAGTGGCTGTACTCTTATATCGTAATGTGTGTTAGCCAGATGTGATAGAGTAGCCATATTAATATATAGATTTATTGTGCCTATAGTTTATATAGTAATATATATGCAAGTGTTTCCCTTAAAGAAGCAATATGATGTTTTAATTATGACAATTAGGACTTAATTTGCATTGTTGGAGAAACATCTTATGTAATGGCATATGCTTTAAAATGTTGAAGTTTTTGCTTTAAGCATTAAAGCTGCCTAAAATTAGGTAAAACAATTTTGATAAATTTTCCTCAGGTTTAAGCATGACTTGCATAAACAGGAAATGTAAAAATATAATTAACAAAAGTATAACATACTTTTAAGTATACCTAACAACTATTTCAGGAGAAAATTTTCTGCGAAATTTGTCAAAAAGTGATAGTTTTATGAGGACAAGTAAGTAGTAATGACATTGAGCTGTAAAAGTCATAGTGATGCATTGTAACCTCCGACTGAAAAATGGTGCCTAGAATGATATTGGTGATAAATGAAGTTTGTTGCCTAATCCTTATTGTACTAAGTGAAAAGGACTGCTTAGAGAAAAGAAAAATTAGATGCTCAAGACATTAATAAGATGCAGGAAAACCAATTTTTCTCAGCAAATCTCCCATCATTACTGTGCTGTGGTATTAGAAATTGTCACATTATTGCCAAAGAGCAGAGCTTTTTTACTTAAGCCTCCAGTGTAGAAAATGCACACATGCATTTCTTGTTTAATGAAAATATATTCCAAAAATATATATCTCACTCTTTGCATTCCGAGTTGGTAGACTTTTTCTCCCTTCTGCAGAAGAGAGCATTCCTATTTTGGAAGTTTTGTATTTTGGATAGATTTTTTGAAAACAGTCTGAATATTCGTGGGAATAAAAAGTAAGAAAAGAAATGAGAAAAAAAGAAAATAAGGGAAGGAAAAAAGAATGAAAAATGACAGGGTTTTGAGGATCATATACATTGTGTTAATCCTCACGATTCCAAAATAACATTTGTACTCTATTTATGGTTGTGGTTTTCAACTCATTAAAATGAAATATTAATATTAACCTCGTCTTATGTTATTGGAATAAGCTAATTTCAGTTCATGTTATGTTTGTTATTCCACTAATAGCTACTGCAACAAAAGCTGTAATGAAAATATCTCAACCATATAGCACAAAAAGTGTATTGATTAATAATTTAAACACTCTAAATATATCTGTTCTCAGAATCCTATGTAATTAAATCCTGAATAAAGAAACTTCCAACAGCATACTGTGTCTCCTTTGTTATATTTATCATGTACACCTCTATATTCCAGGATATATTAAACTTGCACTCTTCTCTGAAGGTAAAGGTTGTATCTTAGCATTAATTATTATTCAGTATCAAGAGCTGTTTAAATTAATAAAATATTTAGTTCCAAATATGCTTTATGTTTTACAGTAATTAAGATAACATTTCATTTATGAAGCATATTTATTGGGTACACATTTTATGGAATAGTAAATGAGATACAGCCTTTCTGGGGTAATTTCCTCAAACAAATTGAAATACTATTTATGTAATTAAGTGTTACTAATAATAACAATTTTACGTACAAAGCTTAACAACTAAAAACATAGGTTTAAAACATGTCCCTGTAAAATGATGCAAGTCAAAGATTTAACAATTCTGATCTTGGAATTATTTTATTGGGGCTCTTGTAGTTGACCATGTCTGGTCTTCAATTCTCCTCCTGTATCCCCTCCAGGATTAATTTGAATTCTTAGGTGGTCTGAATCTCTCAAGTGTGCTGACTGGACAGTTAGAGGTGTGGGCCTTGCACTAACTACTAAAACAATGTTCCAGTCAAGCTGCTCGCCAGTGAGCAGCGACGTACTCGCCGCCTTACGTGAGTAAGTCTGCAACATGCAACACACCTCTTCTCTAGGGTAAGCTGCTGTGATGATAAGAATACTAGCGATGATCTGCGACGGGGACTTAGTGGAGTTGCATCAATATGGAGTTGGAAATGTAGGAGATACTCATAAGACAACTTCAAGAAACAGAACCCAATGTTTATTGTGTATAAAAGGGTACACGGTTTACTGCGGACACAAGTGCTAATATGTCTGGAGCCAAAATAATGGGAGAGAAAAAAAGTTCAGAACGGGTTGCGGTGTTTTGCCTGTCTGCATCCTCCGCGCTCGTTGCCATCTACCGTTATCATAGAAAGGTGCGGATGAAACCATGCAACATTTTAAAACTAGTTTTAAAGGCTTTATTTACCAACTTTAAGAAAGTAGCTGCTGTAACTGGCCATCGTCGTCCATATATTTTTGGCACTTCTTTTCACGTTGATAAATGCTGGCAATTTCCTGGGGGATATTTTGTTTTCTTCCAGAGTGTGTGGGTTTATCTTGTACACTAAGTTACCCTGGAGATAAAAATCGCAGGAAGACCGAGAGGGTCCACAAATCTCTGCTAATAATTGTGTCAAACACATTTTCAAATGTTCTAATCGAAAGATTGCCGTATGAGCCGTTGCAGAGTCGTGTTGAAAAAAGGCAAATTTATGCTACCTATTAATTCTCTAAAAAAAAAGGGGGGGGGCAAAATCACGCATGTGCCTGTGTCAATTGTTGACTCGAAAAAAAAATGGCCCTATGACTCAGAACCTAATAGATATTGTTCATCAAGTAACCCTTCATGATGAAAAAAATTAATATATGGTGCACCATTAGCAGAGAAAGGTTTCTCAGAGCTTCAAGTGATTTCTATCTCTGGAGTAACTTAAAGTTGGTCAGACGCTGGCCTACTGATACCAAAATCGCGGGTTCAAATTCGACCCAGAACGATGGTTTTTAAGTGTGCCTGAAAGCAACAGCTCCATGTCAGTTGATTTACTGGCACGTAAAAGAACTCCTGCGGGACGAAATTCCGGTACATAGGCAACGCTGATTAACAGTGTCGTTAAACATCAAAATAATTTAATTTAAACCTAACCGACGCTAACCAATTTATGAAAGTGAAAGATGCTGCTAAAATTCTTTCAAGTTTGATTTTCCCAAAATTGCGACTAGTGACAGTTCTAGCGGCCGTTTGCCAACATTTCCATCCTAATGCTCTGGTAACACTTGCAACATTGCCATGGTAAAGCTCCAACAGCACTCATAAACGCGGGTTTTATCGAAGTTTAGAAAACAGGAATGCTATAAGCCCAGTGGTCTTATTGTTGACAGAATATTTAGGATTATGCAGGGTCAAGCACGGTTCAATATTCTTACTTGCATATGAAGCATCTTATAATTACTATTTTTATTAAGGTATTTACCACATTTGCATATATGGCTTATCAATATCACAAATCTGACCTCTACAGTCTGAAATATTTGTATCCTACTTTACTGCTATTGAAAAAACTAAGTGTTTGTGATCTATAGCAGGCAAAAAGTAACAAATCCTTCATTCACATAGAGAACAGAAATTGAATGACATAAAAATGTAATATTCAACGCTAAAGAGTTTTAAAAAGTCAATGGCAAGAGCGTACTGTGTTCCAACCATTACTCTTAAATCGATGAATTTAGTTTATTTCCTTCCCTAGAGAGGATATTTTTCTGTATATTATGCTGGAAATAAGCCTAATACTTCAATAAATACTCATTGCCTGTGTAAATTAGGCCTGGGCAACTGGTGCTGTCTGACAGCAGCCCGCTCACGACCTTGGCAGGCAAAAAAAAATGGTTGCTCTAGTTATTCCGTGATGCGCCCAGGTCTGATATAACCGACCTGTTTATTATTGCCACGAAAGCTAAACTTCTTTGCAGACAAAAGTTTTTGACGTTGACTATTCTCTTGATCATATATCTGCCACTTGAAGGTACATGAAATGAAAGCCAATTCTTTGATTTAGTTGCGACCTAAAAGCTGCGAAGATATTGGAGGAATCACTCTTAAAACACCTGTCGTGACTTATCCGGAATAATTCTAAAGTGTTCGAAGTAGGTCAATTTATTTATCATCTAAGAAGACCAGAACATGAAAACATTAACAAAACCACTGGGGAAGAGGGTGTGTCTCGGAATGGGAAAGGTGTCATCTTGTTTAAAACATACTCCTGGTAGAATACATGGGCACGGCAACCTGACAAGGTCAGCTGGAAGACCACAATAAAATGACCGCTAACGTATTCCCAGCATAACCCAAGACCTGCTGTCGCTGTTGTCACAATAAGATGGAAACCATTGTACCCTCTTGGGCGCCTGTCCGTTCAGTGAGATTTAAGCCGACGCAAGTTACTCTCCACTAGCCCAAGTTGCCGACCAATCTGGTCCCAGACGTCCTCGATGGAGACAGACATGGTCAAGGAAGCATGCTAACAACAAGAAGGAAGTCCATAACACCCATTCCTCTTGCGACCGTGTCTTATCGCTACGGGAAATGTCAAGTGTTGTCAGGTTCCAGATTATTCTACCTGGTTCTGTCAACCACCATCGTGGTAGACGGAAACGTTGCAAATGGCACTCCCTTCTGCAACACTTCCCCTTGTGTCGCTCCGCAATGAAACATCTACATATCATTCACTGCACTGGCTAGAATGCATCCAGACGGTCATCTGTGCTTTTGTAAATGCTGATTAATTAAGATAATGAATCTCCTGCTACTTCTGCATAAAGATAATATGCTCTTAAGGGAACCTGGGACTGAAATTTGAATGCTCTATATTTTTATAGGTACGACACAAACTTCCAGCACAATATGTCTCATAGTTTAGAGGGAATTAATTATTCAATTTATTTACCATGTGAAAATACCTTAATATTCAAAATATTAAAACAGCTTTATTATTCTATAAACTCTAATGGCCCAACAAAGAAAACCAATCTCTGGCAGGAAATAAAATAATCACTCTTAAAGTAATTTCTTTGCTTTGATAGGCATTGAAAATATTTATTTAAAGCTTATTTTTTTCATTTATTGCTTTTAAAGCTAAACAAATTTTCAGATTTTGAATATAAAGATTGAAGTTGAAGTTACGTAAGTGTAGCACATGCCGGCAAAATTCTAGGAGCATAAGCACAAAATTTCATGTACATGGAGCAGATAATGCATTAAAATTCTGAAGTTGAGAAAAACTAGTATTTCTACACACATGCATCATGATCATGAGTCAGATTGCCTGTTTGTCACAGCTTCCCTCTTTTGTCCAGTAGTCTCTGTCCTCGGATTAATAGCTTAACCACATCTTTCACTGGATTTGGTTCCTTTTGAGCCCTTTTCGGCCCATATTTTGTTCAAATACTACTGAATACTACATGACATTTAAAGCCAGCACTAAACCTTTAAAAATGGGAGAATTTAAAAAGTTTCACTGCCAACTGATGACTAAAAGTTTGGGGAACATTTACGCATCAAAATAAATAGCCTGTTCAGATTCACACAGTGAAAGTTTTATCAACAGGTGTTAATAGCAGTCTACCATTGAGTGTAAGTGATATGGCTCAGTTTGTACATCTTATTAGGAAGATGTAACAGTACCAATAATATGTAATTGGTTAAAATCTCCATGGACTATAAACTTTAGTAATCATTCTTCCCATGGTTAACATAATGTGTAGTGGTTTTTATTTCATTCTATTGCTTAAAAATTTATTTTCACCGAGAGGTCAAACAGTACATACATATACTGCAGTGTGAAAACGACAGTCAAATTAATATGATTAAACATCAAGAAAGAAAGCAAAACACCACTGACAGGATTGGGCAACTTACATCAAAAACAAAAAGAAAGGAAAGCAAACAGATTGTATTCTTGCAATAAAGTCAAAGCTTAGAGAAGTAAAGAGGCTTTAAACTTTACAGTAACTGCTGCTACCCAGGAAAATACATTCTAAATAAGTCTGACAGCCAAGCTGCATTTAAAGTCCTCAATTCCCATCACTTTAAATCCTTATTGGTGTGGGAGCGTCACAAATATTATTTAACTATTCTCTCTTCTCGTAGCACTATAGAACTTCGGTAGGTCCCTGGACATGCTGATATTGCTAAAAATGAAAAGGGTAACGCCTTAACAGAGAAAAGAGCAATTCTTCCCTTTATATGGCCAGAATCTGTCTGTGGTATAAGCACCTTAGTCGCAAAAACAGTTATGTTTTGGGTTCAAAATGAAACCCCAAAGAAGCGGGAAGCAATCACTACTAAATCAGGCAAATTAATGAGCATTGTGATAAACTCTAATCAGGCTCTTCAAGGTTGTAGGTACTCAGCTGAGCTATTAGTTTTATTATTGGACATAGCAAATTCAGAAGAATCTTATGTTGTCTATATTTACGATCCGAAACGGCAAGGCATATTCCACTGTAATGTGATCTACAGAAGGAAAATGTGTGAGGTACTTGGAGCCTATACACAACTGAAAACAGGTCCTAATCTAGTTAGATAGATTCTACACTTACTCGTAATTGAAAACGTAGATATAGATTAAAAAACAAGACGTCTTCTTAGACTCAGGTGCTTTAGGGAAACCTACTTCTAAAAAATAAGTCATATTTAACTGCTAATGGCTAATTCAATACTAATTAAAGTATATCAGTGTTCTTTCCAACGTTCAAAGAAGTCGCTGAAGATCCCTACCAGACGGTAATGGTACAATATCATTACCAGTACGACTTATTTAACAGAATTCCTGTGTTTGGAGACCTCAAGATTCAACAACATCCAGCTTCTCTCTTGGGGCGAATATGCCGGCACTTGTTTCTGTAACTGTGTATCTGCCCAGATGCATACTTGTTTCATAGCATTATAATCCGTAAGCCTGTGCTCCAGCGCATCAAATTCTCCATATTATTTCCAATCAGGACATTTCGTTTTTGAGTTATGCTATTCAAGGCGCGCACACATACACACGCCTCTTCTTCATGTATCACATGCCTTTTTCTACCCATTATGGTTTACTTTTATATAACCTATACAACTTTTTACTATGAAAGCTTACTTTTCCACCTATTGCAGGTAGATTCCATACTGTCCTCATGACATCGAGGAAAACAACTACATAGTGACAGCACTTTAAAAATTAAAAGTATCGAAAAGTTCAAATCAATACCAATGGATATCTCGGAAGTGACTGATGTCAAAGTTATTTGAAGAAAGTATTGTTAGCGTCACTTAACGGGGGGGGGGGGGGGGGGGGGAGGGAGGACATTTTCCTTGTACAGAGTTGTCGGAAGCAAATAAATTCATTTATTTATTTTTGCAAAATATTACTGTCATATCCATCGAATAAGCTGAAGTTAAATATCAATTTTGGTATTTGACTATTCATTTTTAAGTTACTATGTTGTTTACAGACACTCGGACATAGTGAGTGAATAAATTAATGAGTTAGTGAGCGGTATATCTAATAAAACGGGAAGTAGGATGATTAAGTGGGACACTATTTAAGCATATAGGTACCAAGCAAAGATTTTCACAAAATCCACCCACCACAAATCATCCTTTACATGTAAACGTTGTCAGTTTTATTTCTTCAAAAATGTATTTATCGATTTTGAATAACATATATGTAAGATATTAATGTGAAGAATTACACGTGTATCACTGTTTCAGAAATATTCATTTTTATTGATTTGCACTAGCAAATTCTTATACAATTCTCAAATAGAAAATCGTTAGTTTTATTTTATGTATACTGTGCATGCAAAGAGAATGGACTACTCATCACAGTGACCACTTGTTAAAAGATTTTATTATCACTTATCTCGCAGTGCACACAAAAGAATACGCGCTTTTAGGAATAGTTTGTACAAGAGTGAGAAGAGAAAGTTACGAGTACACACGTCAGATACTGTTCTCGGTATTAGCTTGGAATTACAAACCTCCCACATAGCGACATGCTCTTTAAAAATTTTAGTGTAGCTAAAGTTTATCTGGATTAAGAAGTAGTTAAAATAATAAGCTTTTAAAATAATAGTTTGCAGAAGAACGAGTAGAGAGAGTCGTGTGAGTGCAACTTATAAGCTTTTATATATTCAGAAACTGCAGGGAAGTGTGCGACGTTGCTTGTCGAGTACGTTGACTGAAGGAACATTCCAGCGTATCACTAAACAACCGCAAAGTTGAGGTTACTAGCCGTAAACTCAATTGAAAGCAGAAGCAATAAACTAGAAGTGGGAGTGTTATTTGTTGCCCAGAACACTACAAACATTTTTGTGGTGTACGGTACATACCTCGACGGACATAAATCAAAACTGTGTATGACCCCTAATCATCTCTTCCACAGCATATTGATGCCTGTCTTAATCTACAACAATCACACAACATTATCGTGAATACTTGCCGGGATTTACTGGGTTAGGTAAACACATGCCTGAAGAAAACTTCATCCCAAACGAACCAGTAAGAATGGGAATTAGCGAAAGTTGCGATCACATTTGCCAACAAGTTGTGATTTGCAGTAAGAGTTTCACATTTACATTACAAATATGTGCACAATATTTGCCAGTGACAATTACACTGCACTTATTGCGCATGATCAGTCACTGAGCCCAAAAAATGGGTTGTTGGTAGCTCTTGGCAAAGGATTACGAGGATGAATATAAAGTGTTGAAAACAGAGCCCTTCATCACAGTACCTCGTGAATGCCTGCATCAAGCAGTGTCCAGTGACACTGCTGTTGAACATCAAAACTAGTTTGGAAGGTGTTTGAAAGTCCTCTAGTCTGGAGTCATCATACCCAGCTACAGTTTAGGAGCACCGAACAAAGTCTGCGAAGACTGGAGAACAGAACTGATTGTGTAGAATACACATCAGCAATGAGATTGAATCCCTCAACGATGGTGCGAACTGATAGTTAAGGATATTGTGATCTTTAATCCACTCCAGCACCGCCTTGAACTGTCGGAAGAATAGTACCTACGTTAAGCAACTGAATGAAAGATGTGCACCTGGGAGAGATAGTCGACTGTATACACCATATTATGAAGTCGGATAGCATCGATATGAGTAACTATCATATTTTTACCTGATAGCAAAATTTGGAACTAATTATTTTTGGGAACAATATGCAAGGGCGTTGTTCTTACTGTCATTTCAAACATAGCATACGCTACAATAGTTAGCAACTGTTTACGTTTCACGAAGAGGTAATACACAAAAAGCAATACAATTCACCTACTAAATGGTTTCGATTGTACACAATTTTGGTTTGAAATAGGGAATAGTGGCTCGTCTTATATAACATATGAAAGAGGCGTGGATTTTTGGCACTTCTTTGACGATATTCAAGTAACAACTCAAACATTTCCTAAAATATTTTCTAGCCTCTTTCTAGAGACAACTGTTACCTTTTAGCATCAAAGATCAGCCGACAAAATATCAAATGTAACTATATGATCTTCAGGCTAATCCTTGTCTGCAAAGAGTAGACGTTTTTCAGGTTCGTTGCAGTTGAGAATTTTCTTCAGACAACAGATCCTGGTCCACATATCACATCTATTTTTAGAGCTTGCGTATCCGAAATCACTCTGAAGAACACTAGAAATAAACACAATGGCACCTGAAAGAACTTTAATGATGTCTAGAGACAATATCTATCCCAGAAAAGGAGATAAGTCAGGAAGACCAAAGTAATATTAGGTGTAATGTACTCTAGTACAGCGTTTTCCAAGCAAGGTTCCGCTATCTCATAATAGGTGTTCCACGGATATGTATAATCTTTAATGAACCGTGCGCAGCCCGCTCACGGCCTTGGACTGACAACTGTATGTTTAGCACACAAAAATGTAGGTCACTCAAGGTATCCCGCGAGTTGCCCAGGCCTGACTTACATCAATCGTACCTTTCTTTCTGCATTTCCAGCATTCCAGCATTCAAGAACAGGTCGTACAGGTTCTCCTGTATGGCATGTTTATCTGCACAGCACCTAGCCGCTTATTGCGACTTTATCTGTGCAGTATAGGAGGGGTTCATAGATTTACAAGCTTTTGTGTCTGTGGGCATGGTTTCTTCCTGCATACCTAAGTTTGGATGCAGGAAGGGGGCAGGAATAGGTGTTTGGGTTGGGGTGTATATTGAGTAAAAGATGGCAGAAGCATTGCCGTTTGCCGGGGAGGCCCAAGGGCACCCTTAGGCAGGCAAACAACCAATTTAAATTTATCGTCAACTTTGTGATGACTTTGATGACTTAAATTGTTGCACGTGTTTGTTTTTCGTGCGCGTCAACAAAGCCTTATCACTCTTTTAAATCTGCCTAGGCTTCCATTCTTGAGACTTTAACATATTAGCTTTATTACGTCTTCTCCTTCACTATTGATTGGAATCTCCTTTTGTTTCTTTCGATTATCAAATATATTGACATAATTTCGGTTTCAAGATTAAGACTGCAGCTTTCAAACGTAGATAATATACTTTGATTTTTTTTTTTTTTTTTTTTTTTTTTTTTTTTTTTTTTTTTTTTGATTTGGTTAATTGTTTATATCAGAACGCCCGGGACTTTCTAGACTGCCCTCGTATTTCAGCTTGAAGTGAACGTAGGTATTTCTATGGTAACAACTGTAATATAGACCAGCTACTGCACAAGATAAGCTTGTGCTTTAGCCTAGGTGCAAACTTCACGCTGGAGAACCCAGCAGTTTGGTTAAACCGTGAACGTTTCGTGTTCTCCAAGAAGAAGCTTGGGAAACTCTGCTCTAAAATAGACTAATAACTAATTCAAGAGACGAAAGGGAAGAAGAACGAGAAAACACAATATGTCTTAATGGCTCTGTTCTATCCTTGGGTACTAAAACTAGGAACCATTATATAACATAGAAATGCTTATTTTTTAACTTACTGTAGAACCTGTTCGTTTCCTTAATATATTCTTATGAAATTATTGAAACTTAACTACTGAAGAGTTATTTTGTCAAAAAAATATTTCACCATTTACTTATCATAGTATTTTCCAACTTCTAGAAAAGGTATTGACCAGTTCCCTCCTTTAAAAACACTATTTAGTAGAATTCTTATGCCAATTTTCACTGTACTACACGCGAATATTAAGTAGTCCACTATTTGGGGTCCTCTCTTGCGAGAACATTCTGCTCTGTATACGATCTTAAGTCTGTGCAGGTCTATGTTCATTGCTGTCATATAGGATATTTACCTTACATCCCCCGAATTACTCACTTTCATTTCATTCTCTCTATCCAGTATTTCCAGGTTGTAAGTGCCCGCAGGATCACCAGTGGGATGCCTTACGGTGGAGCTGGCGCTCTGGAAATACGTGTTCAGCTGAGGGGAGGCGCTGCGGTCGACTGGCCGCCCGCCAGGGGGACTGATTGATCAGCCGGACCTGGCTGGTGGTGGCCTGAAACTTAGGCTGAACTATGCACATCTGTTAGGCACCCACCGTAGTCGCTCTGCCTGTGATGCGTTTTGGCCACCTGTAAGGTACTCTCATATCATCCTTCCTTCCCGGCGTCTATTGCATAATAAGCCATCGGCTGACGTGCCGCAATCCCCTTCGTGACAGACACAGGCTGTCATATTTGGACTGAAGTTGATTTACGTTTTTAATCTGCTCTCTATTACTGAAAAAATTTCCTTTGTGATTCCACTTGTAAAGTTTTTTTTTCGCATTTCCATTGATGTGCTTTCATAGATCTCTCCTGGGGTGATGCGTAGTTTTACAGGAAGTAAGGGAAGTATTGTATTTCACCAGAAATACCTGCATTGAGACTAAATAAAAAAAGCATTCTTAAAAATAGCCGCGCGCGTGTGTGTGAACAGCATAACTCGGAAACAAAATTCATACTTGGTATTTAAGTTCACATCTCCCAAGGATGCGACACGAAGATTTCCAGGAAAATCCTTTCACCCCAGACTACCCTTTACATGGAAACTTTTTCGAAAATTTTAATTTTCTCAGAAATAGCTCTAGGGATTTTGTTTAAGATATTTTCATGTCAAATGAAACGCATATATTGAATTTTCTGGGAATTTCCTCAGAAGTTCTCTTCATTTGGATAACCTGCGTAACTGGTAAACCGTAAGAGATAAACAAAATCATACTACTCAAAAATTGAGATCAAGTTAAAGCACACAATTTATATCAAAAAGATTATTTTTATATGCTAAATCATTTCAGAGAGTTTCCCTGTTATTTGTTTGAATTTTTCAATGCTTATACTTTTCTCAAACAGGAATACGTTATTGTATTTGTTATGTATTGGCCATGCAAAGAGAACGGAATATCAAAGCCACCACATAGAGAACAGCTCTTGAAAAATTTGACTCTCGCTTGCAGCCCATTTCATTCTCATATTCCCCTTACACCAACAAGAAAATTAGCAATAATTTCTACAAATGAAACACATCAGTCTGAGCTGCTTTGACGGCAATTTCTTGAAACATATATGGTTCAACTTTTCTGCCTCCTTTCAAAATTCATCAGGCATCTCGCGTTATATTCCTAAACGTGCTTTAACCCATTTGAAATGTACACTTCTCATTGTTTGTGTTGAGTCTAGCTGTGTTTTTCCTCACTCTCTTAAAAGTACATATAGGTGGTTGTGTCTTTTCAGTCCGCTATGGAGTCAATTGTTATTCTACTGTACGCATATAAACATCTTCCCTTTCTTCGTTGTCTTTATCCGTGTCTTTTCTGAATGTTCTAGAGGTTTTATATGGACAATTGCTCCGCCTATTGTTAGAGCATCCGGAGTTTTGCTTTGTGTAAAGCTACTTCTGCCCAACTTCGTCGCTTTTGCTTTCATCCGTGTAAATCTGCCATAGGGTGTTTTCATTGTCCATTGAATCTGCTGACTTATATTACGCCGCTACTTCTCTTGCCTTAACGTCTTTGGGATATGATGCAACCGCATCGTGATATATTGCTATTACTATTATTATTATTACGATAGCAGCCTCTAAGACTCAAAGTCAAGCTGCCTCACACCACTTGGCAGCCGCGTGCGTCAAAAAGAGATCTAAGGCCAAGCTACCTCACACCACTCGCGGCGAGTGAACACTCAACAATGAGCACGGCAGAATATAGTTTCGAGAACGTTTCAGAGGCTTCGACCGCCGACTTGTTTGTGGAAACGTCGAGAAAAAGGCGAATTTTCAAAAAGTCGATGCTACGTCTTTATCAACTATAAAATTTTGTCGAACGGTGAGAGAAGGGCAGTTTGGCAGACATGGGAAAGACTAGTAAGTTGTATGTGATGGAATCGTGAGTATTGAACAAGACAGCTGCTAGCAATGCGTGTGTGTGCACAGTCGGGACATTCAGTTGTAGTGAGAAGTAGGTTTAATGAGTGTGATCGTCGGATCCAGCAGTTTGTTACACAGAGAGAACTGAAAGACAGGAAAGTGTGTGTAAAGGTTATGAGAGGACAGAACAGCTGTGACTTTCAAGGTCACGAAGAACTGCAGACTGTATTAAAGATCTGTTTTGTGGTTCAGTTAGAAGGAAAATAAAGTGATAGCAAAAAGTAATTGGACTTTGTCGTCATTTTGTCACATTATCATCATTGTCATGATCATCGTCATAATTATTATTAGGCTAATATATGTTACTATTCTGTGAAGTATTTTCATGTTGATTTGATGACGTCGAATGAAAGATTCAGATCAGGATTTTAACTTGGGGAATTCAATTTCCTTGCTCTGAACCGAAGCAGCTTTCCAGTTTTTAAAATCCCACCTGAAACATTTCAGATCTAAAAATCCGGGTGAAAGAAGATGGTCGCATTTAATTCCAGCTGTATGCCTGATACATACGCTTGATTTAATTTCACTAAAATTTCCTAACAGTACTTAGTGGCATTCCTTTTCTTCGACATCCCTGTTCTTGTTCTATTCTGCTACCATCATATATTCTTGTACGTCAGCTAATCTAGTCGAAAAATGTGAGTAAAATGGGTACAGACATAGAGTGGAAATCTGATGTGTCGCACTCACACAACTTTCTCTACTCTTG
Organism: Tenodera sinensis; assembly: GCA_030765045.1. Taxonomy (NCBI): domain Eukaryota; kingdom Metazoa; phylum Arthropoda; class Insecta; order Mantodea; family Mantidae; genus Tenodera; species Tenodera sinensis. The sequence goes on from CM060968.1 coordinate 76,533,758, forward strand.
TACTAATATCCGTGCACACCCTTATTCGTCTATCTTCTTATGTTAGTCCTTGCAGAAATTATCTCACTGCTGATTTTCTTGTAGGTGCAAGGGGAATATGGGAATACAGTAGGTTTTGAGCGATAGTCAAATCTCTTAAAACTTTGAAATAGTTCACTCCATAAAAAATGCATTTGGACATAACCTGCATGCTTTAACGAGATCCACATTATTTGAACAGTAAGATTTGGTCTATCTCTTACGGTTTACCAGTCATGCAAAAGTCATCCAGAGTAAACAGTACTACATAGTTCATAGCCAGAAAATTCAAAATATATACCTCATACGCCATAAAAATATCTTAAACATGTGGCCATTTATTGAAAATTGTTAGCCATTTTTGATAAAATTTTCCATATAAAGAATAGTTTAGGATGGAGTAATTTTATTCAAAGCCTTGTCACATTCTTGAAAGATGTTAAACATAAATATTAACTTCGGTTTTGACCGATTTTTCGTTTTTGGGTTGTGCCTTTCACAGACACATACACACATAGACACACACAAACACACACACACACACACACACACACACACACACACACACACACACACACACACACACACACACACGGAGGTTTTTCTAAAACTGCTTCGTTGAAAACATATTTCTTGTGAAATCTGGACATCGAAATTTTGGGCCGAATGCAATATTTCCCATATTTACCATACGTAGTACAGAAGACAAGCAATACCCACAAGTAGCCGTTTTAATTTTAGTCCATTATACCATTGGTTGTTTTAATGACAATGGTTGAAGAAAACGTGGCAAATTCTATCCCATTCACTTGTCTGCCTCAGAATCCTTGGTAGATGCTCGTATTTTCACTTTCGCTCATGTTGTATAGAGCTCTCCACCCATTGACTAACCTTGACCAGGCAAGTTTTATATTTATAAACGCTGTGGAAGAAGTTAAACAAAACGAGTCTGGGCCGAGCAACAATTCCATGCCCATATGTGGCAGGCAGACTGAACAGTCGACTAACAAGTACTTTGTTGCTTGGCCTCTCTGCGGTCATTTGCACCCAAGGTCAATGTCACCTCATTGTCGTTATCATCATCGTCTCCTAAAACCGGTATTTAGTGGAAAAGAAGAGTGATATATGTTTAGTGGTATTACTTTCCCCTACTCATTTGTATAACCAGAACTTTATTATGAATCACTTTTCGTTTGCTCTTTCATAACAGTTGTAGCTGTTCTCTTTTGAACTCACAACAATTAGGTAGATTCACAACAATCGATCAGATTGCTGTTATACAAAACATTAATGTTGGTCATACGCTCAGACTACCAAGAGCCTATATCATAAATACCTATACCAGCTGTAATTATAGGCAAATCTCAAACATTTACAAATTACTACTTCATTGAGCTTCAAAAATTCACCTATAGCTATTACACGTCTGACGTTACCGATAAATTCTTGATCAGAGTGGGAATGGTATTTATGTGTATTATTCTATAAATAAAATATGAATTTAAAAACCATATAGCAAACATTTGACCAGAAAATGTTAGATTTTATAAAATAAAGGATAACCTAAAATGTATTCACTTCGATTAGTTTAGTTCGACCTACTCAGCACTGCCAACTGAGGAAAATGAAACCCGAGAATTACATGTATTCTATCCTCCGTTGTTATAACAGAAAACCAGCTTTTCTTTTGGAAAAGACAATTATTTGCTAAAACAGTTAAAGTTGAAGTGGGATGTCATTTTAATTGTTAATCGATTGTAATATATAATAAATAAATTTTTCTCTAGCGATTTGTGGGATACAGTTGGCGACACTGACTAAACAATGACCAGGTGATAACTTGTGCAAAACAATAGAATGGCCAGGTGATAATTCGTATGATATTTAACGCCTCTGTGTATCATAAGGTCACAAGTAATATCAATGGTCGTCTCCGGCGTGGGGTTTTCCTCCCACTGGAAGAGCTTGTCCGGAGTACACTCAGCCTCTTTAGGTCCCTGTTTGTTTGTTTGTTTGTAGTGTTTAACACCCGCTTTTACTACTACGGCACCGCAGGCGGTGACACTGATGATACATGGAATGAAGATGGAGCACCGGTGGAATGAGATGGCGGGGAAAACCGGAGTACCCGGAGAAAACCCGCCCTCACGCCGCTTCGTCCACCACGAATACCACATGCGGGTCCCTGGGATCGAACCCGGGCCGCCTAGGTGGTAGGCGAGCGCTTTAGGTCCCTGAGAGGTCAATTAAGGAACTACTTGACTGAGATAACCGTATCACTGGCCGGGATGGACCGGGGCACTGATCACATCCTACCTCCAGTACTGCATCCCAATGTCTGTGCTGCACAGAGGTGGGTGACGCAGCGGTCGGGCGGTAGACCTTGGCCCGGATGGGCTGTTGTGCCACGGGGTCTTAATATCATAAGACGTTTGACCTAACATAAATTCTAGAGGGGAGCGAATTTATCTGGGAGATCAGACCGTCGTACGATATTTATCTGGACTATGTCATAAATGAAACATGTAAATATTAATTAATTTGAGCAGAACATTTTAAATCTATTAAAAAACCTAAAATGTATTCATTATGATTTGTACAGTTCGACTCAAAAGTGCCAACCGAGGAAAATGAGATCCAGGAATTACATGTATTTCGATTGTCTCTTGTTGCATAACTAAAACTCAGTTGATATTCTCAAAAAAGATCCAACAAAGACCCTTTCTTCTGAAAAAATACACCAGGGGTGGGAAGGAAAGCACTATAGGTGTGAATTTACCCTTCCGCCCGTTCCCACTGCTCAAAGCAGAAACCGGTTGATTCTGGTTATAGTCGTGTGGCAGTGTCAACACTGCAGTGGCGGCTTGCATGTGCTACGTGAGTGAACGAGAAAGGTTTGATCGGTTTATCCAGTGAAAGATCATACGTGCGGTGAAGATGTTTTTGAGGCAGCGATGAAGATAGCATCAAAGTATGGGTTTCAATTGGAAAAGTTGTTCTGCGTAGCTACAGATAGTAAACCATTTTGGAGATATTCCTTGTTTTGTGTTAAATGTTTCAATACTATTAATTTTTCAAGTGGGATGCGCTTGTTTATAATTACTGGAAACATTCATTAAAAGACTATAGCATGAATCCATGTCATCCTTTGTGAAAACTGCGTCCACACATACCCTGGGATATGAATCTCAGTGCTCTAGCTACAGTCAGAAAAATGAACCAGTTGACTTTGAGACATTGTGAAGGTATAGCCATGGAAAAAAATTACTGAGCACATTAGAAGAGCAGAATTTCACGTCGTGTTGCAGCGCGGCTTACATAAGTCGATATTTGCAACATGCAACTGGGTTTATTGATGGTCAGGTGTTTCATATGTTATCTATCATCTGTGGAACACAGCCTGTTTGTGTGTCCGACATACGATAACACATAGAATAGACTATTAACACATTCAGGTGGATGTTGGAAATGTCATTTGTGTAAACCGCGCTGCAACAGGACGTGGAACTTTATACTGCTCTCCTAATGCGCTCAATCATTTCTTCCATGTCTGGACAGTTTTCACTGATGCCCAAACCAATGCATCACTGCAACATCAACATGCGACTTAGATAAGCTGCATACAACGGTTGTATCATCACCGCGGAACATTTTCACGGTTCAGACTGCATCATCAATACAGAACATTACATGCTTCATCAATATTGTGTGTTCACCCACGGAGGGAGCAGAAAACAAAGCAATTATATTAATGAGCAAAGGGATGAGTTAATACTAATATGATCGATTTTCCAATCGTAAACCAAAGCTTTTAATTGGCCCATACCGTACACTTTATTGTGCCTAGTGGCCACTGCTTTTATTACTACACGAAAGAATGCGTTAGGAAAGGGACGCTGGTACTACAAGGTTCCTCAGCCATATTGTCAACAATGACTATAGCGGGAAATAATAATTGAATACTAAGTTTAACAGCACATTAATAAATAATATTAATAAAATGTAATCACCAACAACAATAATGGAATTGAGATAGGGAAAAACCTTGATAAAGGTTCTCATTTAAAAAATCTGATGTGTTGCACTCACATGACTTTCTCTACTCTTGTACTAACCATTCTTACAAACTCTTATTCTTATATCTTCTTCGTGTTAGTTGAGATAAACATTTACAGAAATTATTTTATTTAAGAAGGAGTTGTCAGATATATTCCCGGGTCAACATAAGATTTCCATGTTCTGAATATGTCGTCAATTTAAATATTAAATAGTGTCAGCAAGAAACTACAGCCCTGTGTTATTCCTTTATTAGTGGGAATCTCTTCTGTCAGTTTCCTGCTATATTTTGTATGAAATATATTCCTTACATTTCGTTTTGCTATTATTTTTATGAAAATATTTTATACATAATCTCAAACACAATGTCTAAGGATTAAAATGTGCATTTGATGATAGCTTTATTCATTAGCTCCCAAAAAGTAATTTCTGCTCAAAAGAAAAGGAACTTCAACACTAACAACTTCATAAAAACAAAAATGTATATCTCTGCATGTAATATCAACCTCAATCAAACACGTCTAGTTATTTTGATCTTACTAGTATCAGAAAATACCACTCGTCTCTGGAAAATGTGAAAACAGTTTTAAAAGAATGCAATTTTGCCGCTAGTTAAAAGCATTCAACTCTTGTTATCTGAGAAACTAATAACTGTGATAATGGTAGTAATAACGATAACTATACCGCCGCCGCCACCACCGCCGCCGCCACCGCCACCGCCACCGCCGCCGCCACCACCACCACCACCACCAATAATAACAATAAGAAGAAGAAGAAGAAGAAGAAGAAGAAGAATGTATTAGTAATAACGAGGATAATAGTGATACTAATGACGATGATATTCATGATAACGATATGAATACCAATGATAACGATAATAAAGAACGATGATAATTATGACCACAACGATGGTAACAACGATAACTATACCAATAGCCATGATAATGACCATACTAATAACGGTGATAATAACGATACTGATACCAATGATAACGATACTAATAATAATAGGGATACCAATGACGATAACGATGCTAATAACGATGATAGTAACGATAACATTATCATTGATTAGTATTGATATCATAGTTTTCGTTATTAGTATCGTTATCATCGGTATCAGTATAGTTATTATCGTCTTTATTATCATCGCCATTAGTATTGTTATTAGCACCAGCTTTTGTTTTATCTATGATGCAGAAACATTAATACAAGAGAATAGCTACCAAAGCTGGTAATCTGCACATCTAATATACACGTCATTTATATCATACGTTTCGTCTATTTGTAATGCATAATAAAGATCTTAACTATTGTTGTTATTATTACTATTACTATTACTATTACTATTACTATTACTATTACTATTATTATTATTATTATTATTATTATTATTATTATTATTATTATTATTATTATTACTTTTTTTATGCCAACAAACTTACTGTTGGTCTTTTTAAACACACAAGTGGGCAAAGTTTGAGAGGTAGAACTGGAACTTAAAAATTCAATGCCACAACTGGGATTTGAACCACAGACCTTCCGCTTACCAGGCGGCTGCTCTAACCATTGAGCTATTCTGACAAACTGCCAGATTGGCATTAATAATACGAATAATAATACAAACTGGTTTTAGAATTTAATAGCTCAATGGTTAAAGCAGCCGCCTGGTAAGCGGAAGGTCTGTGGTTCAAATCCCAGTTGTGGCATTGAATTTTTAAGTTCCAGTTCTACCTCTCAAATCTTCTTAACTATTTAACTGACTTGCCCCTTAATAGCGATATGACAGTCTCGTTTGAAAGAGCAAGCAAATCAATATATTTAAACATATTGCCAAACATAGTTTTCATGTATTTAATTGCTGGAAGAAGTAAAAGTGCCTTGCTATTAATTGAATCCATGGCCGAAACTTTATCTTTCTCATAATCTAGTGTTTCTAATGTCAGAATTACGGTGAAGTTTAACTCAATGTGACGTGGCCTAACGGAAGTTAAATGCTGCTAAAGTGAAGGTTCTAATTAAGATGCACTTAACGTAACGGAAATGACTCTTGATTGGTATCTAGTGGTCCTTATCACTTCATGTTACTGCTTCACGCTGATTGGTTCTAATTATCATGTGACATCCAACTTAATATAACGGGAAGGTAAAATTTGGCATAACTAAACACGTTACGCCGCGTCAAGTCACGTTACGTTAAGCACCTGACTTAAGGTCGCCAGAAATATTCCATTGGTTTACATTTTACATCATGATAAACACAAAACACGTCTCCTTTCTGTTCAGTTTCATCGCATCAAGCTCCTAATTCCGAATACGAACTGTCATATTGCCTATTGTACAGTTTTTATTTGATGTGTATTATTTCACATTATTATTTTCTCCACTACGTTTAGTAGAGGAAGTATTGTATTCCACCCAAAAATTCGATGTCGAGATTTCACCGAAAATATACGTTTCGAAACCCTCTGAATCAAAAAAAAGTGTGTGTGTGCGTGTGCGTGTGTATGTGTGTGTGCGTGCGTGTGTGTCAGCCTGTGGATAGCGTAACTCAAATATGAAAAGTCGGTTAAAAACCAAAGCTGGTATTTAAGTTTAATGTCCTTCAAGGATGCGACACGAAGATTTTGAAGAAAAATTTCTTCACCCTAAACTACCCTTTACATGGAAAATTTTTTGAAAGTTTTGAGCTTCTTGAAAATGGTTCTAACGATTTTGATTAAAATGTCATATTTGAGATATTTTTATGGCAAATGAAATGTAGGTATATCTTGAATTTTATGGTCATAGCCCATGTAGTTCTATTTACTCTGGATGGCTTTCGCATAACTGATAACTCGTAAGAGATAGACCAAATCGTAGTATTCAAAAATATAGATCTTGCTGAAACACAGAATTTATGTCAAAATAAATTTTTTTGTAAAGTGAACCATTTCTTATTTGAGTGAGTATTGGAGATCTTATACTTTTGTCAAACATTTTTATATGTATGTTTACTGTGCAAAGAGAACGGAATTGAAAGCTTTAAGAGATCTGACTATCGCTCAAAGTCTGCTGTATTCTCATATTCCCCTTGTATCTACAAGAAGATAAGTTTTGCAAATGTTTATCTCAACTAACACGAAGAAGATATACGAGTAAGAGTTTGTAAGAATGGTTAGTATAAGAGTAGAGAAAGTCATGTAGGTGCAAGCACATCAGATTTTTTCTTCAGCTTTAATAGTATACTATTACGTTTACTTGTAACAATAGACGTTTCACAGCTACAAAGAGAATGCCTTAATCACTTGCTTTAATTTTCAGTCTTTTCTCCGTTATTAAAATGAATTTTGAAAATATAAGTCATTTTCCTTAGCTATTAATATCTATACAACCCAAAGTTTATAGTCTGATACAGGTGAGAACAGGTAGTTCTGGAATGATGTGAGCTCACACCGCTGAATATGCTCGCGTCGGACTAGTTCAGCGTGTGACGTCACCGCGCTGTGGCAGGGGAAGAAAAAATAATTTGAAGCATGCGGGAAGCAAAAATGCAGGAAACACTGGAAACATCTGGTGTTAATAGCTCAACTAACGTCTTGAATGTTGTAATATTAGTGCTGATATTTCAATTAAACAATTGGTTACAGATTATAAACAACTACATTTTGTCTATGCGCTGTGAGAGAATGAGTAACAATTACAACTTATGTGAAGGACAGTCATGATATAAAGTAAATGGAACAAAATATGTCATTTTCTCTACAAATTAGAAGAGCTATACAAAACAAAATTTTGTGGGCACTTTTTCCGGCACTTTGTTTCGTTTTTCTTTAACCAGCTTATCCATTTTAGGACGTAATGTTTGAGAAATTTGTAATCGAGTACTACATGTTAGATTATTATCTGACAAGGTACTTCGGGATTTGGACTTAGCTAATTTCATAACAGAACCAGACTGCTTCGTTTTATTCGTACTGGACATGTTATTGTCATCGAGAGCGCCACACCTGGCTGAAGCTTCCAGTTCCGTACTCCACAGCGCTGTTTACTTAGGCAGCATGGTATTACACCGCTCTCGCCTGACGTCACATGAACTGATAGGCTTGCTCTTCTTTCCAATACGTCACACTGCTTAAGCTGTCTTGCTCTGATCTCATGTGAGAACACTCAGACGTCCTATTAGGTTTATTTGTTAGTACTAATGATTAAAGCCTGAATGAGTACCAGCGAAAAGCTTAGAAAGTATGGCTTTTCAAGGATACTATCCTAATGAATTGTGTTTGTTCCAATAGACAAGGTATTTTTTTCTTTTCTCTTTGTCTTTATTTTTTACACTTTATTTTGATTTATTTTTGGGACTCTCCTGTAACCCAAAGTACAAGAATCACAATGAGATAACTGTAGATCATGCTTAGCTCGGTGAATCCTACTGAACCGAATTCTAGCTGTATTGTAAATTGTATTACTTAATTAGCTTTTATTCTTGTGGGCACATTCTGAAGATAGTAAATCTAATAGTTCTTGTAATAAGCTGTTCATATTTAGGGCATCTGTTTCACTTGTTTTATTGACATAATGTAAGTTGTAAAAGTTGATGAATAAAAATGAAAAAGAAATTGTTAAAAGGCATTCACATCAACAAAGTAAATGCTCAAAATTCCGACCCCCTTCTTTAAGCACATTGCCAGAGAGACATTATTGCATGGTGTAATCTGCACGAGTTCATTAATGAGTGACCGCGTTTCTAGTTTTCTTTATTGAACTATTTTCCTGATGCCGGTACATGTGTCCAGGCTGACAGCTACAATTTGCATTGATTACATTAGCTATTAAACAGCTGTTTGTCTTTGGGGTTAAAGGAAAACCCATACGGTGACCACTGTTAGGCCATCGAGAACAGTTTTCATTGCTTAATGGTTTTATACACACCCACTGCACTATATGCACTATTTACACTGGCACTACACTACACTATCTACAGTTTCCGCTATTATCCTTTACGGCAGGTTGCAGCTCCTGTGGTTCCAAAGACATGGGCCTCTACAGTAGGGATGGCGTGACCTAGTTCCGGCGTTACATGGGCGTGCATTATTCGGTAAGCCGTGCCACATCTAAAGCATTTTAGTTCTATTGTGTTTCCTATGTTTCGACTCGCCTTTGCTCATGTTGGCAGTGTTGTGGATCCCGTTCCTTTAAATAACCCCACAGAAAGAAATCCAGCGCAGTGAGGTCAGCTGAACTAGTGGGCCATGCAATGGACCCCCCCCCCCCTCAGCCAATCCATTTTGGGTATATGTCCAATGCGAGTGATTTCTTACAATCAATGAACGTATGATGAAACTCCATCCTGTTTGAACCACACCATTGTCATTTTTACCAGCTGTCCAATTAGCTGGTTGCCTCACAATTAACCGTTCAAGCCTCACTGTACCTCAAAAGCAACTTTGCTTTCCAATTAGGATAGCCTATACTGCAGTTGTGCATGCTATGGTAGTTAACGGGGTTCCGTTGTTGTGGACTGTGCCTTCATCGCTGAAAAGAGCATTTCCTAAACAAAATCTGCAACCATTTGTATTTGCTGCAGTAGGTAGTCATTGTGTAAATATTTACTCGCGCTTGATAGTCATGCAGAGTCTGGTGTAGGTGTACATGGTCGTCTCCAGAAGTAAATGGAGCATCGCGAACAGATGTTCTTTCAATTGACCGAGTTTCACAAAGCCATCTTTCAACCCTTCGACAAGTGTTCGCATTGGTGCCCTCCTTCCTGGAAACCGTTCTTCATACACACATCTTGCTTCTCCATAGATCAATAGAAGTTCAACTACTCATCATTTGAATAGAAAGTTATGTCTGAATAATAACCATATTTCGTAGAAGAGGTTAAAATGTCAAGTCAAGTTGATTAGAGAGTTGATTCATACTAGGAATTGACACAGGCAAAAATAAAAAGTAACTTTACATCTCTTAAGTGTTTGTAATTTGGCTGAATGTGTCAAAAATAATACCACAATAAAATATCTAATATGAAGTATAAATTTATATCCACCTACCATAGAAAACATGGAACTCTATTCAATCGTATTTGTACACAATAATTTATGTTATCGTCACGGACTTTCGCTTATAATGTCAAATTATAGAAACAAAGCAAATGTAATAATAATCTGATGTGTTGCACTCACATGAATTTCTCTGCTCTTGTACTAACCATTCTTCCAAACCCTTAATCCCGTATCTTCTTTATGTTAGTTGAGATAAACATTTACAGAAATTATCTTATTGTAGGTACAAGGAGAATGTGGGAATACAGTAAACTTTGAGCGATAGTCAAATCTTTTAAAGCTTTCAAATTTCGTTCTCTTTGCACGGCTAACATAAAAAAATGAATAACGATGTTCCATTTGACGGAAGTATAAGTTCTCCAAAACTCACCCAAATAACAAGGAATATCTCCGAAATCGTTCACTCAACAAAACATTTTATTTAGACATAAATTGTGTGTTTTACAAAGATCTACATTTTGTTATACTAAGATTTGGTTTATCTGGTTTACCAGTTATGCAAAACCCATCCAGAGTAAATAGCACCACATGGACTATAGCCAGAAAATTCAACATATACATTTCATTTGCCATAAAAATATCCCAAACTGTGACATTTTAACCAAAGTCGTTAGAGCCATTTTCAAGAAAATAAAAATTTTCGAAAAATTTCCACGTAAAGGGCAGCTTAGGTTGGAGGAATTTACTTCAAAATCTTCGTGTCGTATCCTTGAGAGACATTAAACTTAAATATCAACTTTTTCTAAATTTTTTTGGACTCAAAACGTAATTTCCGGTGAAATCTTGGCATCCAATATTTGGGTGGAATGAAATACTTCGTCTACTTTGCTATACGTAGTAGAGCAAGTAATAAAAATCTGGCACTCGCAAAACTTTTTCTACTCTCGCACAAACTATTCTTACAAAAACTTATTCCTCGATGAACATCGTGTTAACCGAGATAAAATTAATTATGGCCTTCCATTTGAGAGCTATAAGTATTGCAAAATTCCGACAAATAACAAGGAATATCTCTGAAATTGTTCACTGCCCCCCCCCCCAAAAAAAACCTACATAAATTCCGTGTTTTAATAAGATCTACATTTTTATATAGTAAGATTTGATTACCAGTAATGTAAAAGTCATCAAGAGCAAACAGGACTACATTGGCTATAGCCAAAAAATTCAAAATATACATTTTATTTGTCATAAAAATGTCTTAAACATATGGTGTTTTAATTAAAATTTTTTGAGAAATTCTCCATGTAAAGGGTGGTTTAGGGTGGAATAATTTTCTTCAAAATCTTCGTATCGCATCCTTAAAAGATACGAAACTTAAATACCAACTTTTTTAACTGACTTTCCACTTTTGAGTCATGTTCTTCACACACGCACGCACAGATACACTCACACGGATCTTTTTCTAAATTTTTTTTTTTTTCTTTCCCACCTTCAAGGGTCTCAAAACATTATTTCTGGTGAAATTTGAGCTGAATACAATACTTCCCTTACTTACTATGCCTAGTAGAGAAAGTAAAAATTGAACTCAACATGAATGACTTGAATACAAACTGAAGGGTCACAATTAAGGATCCATCATAATATCACTCAGCCAATATTTACTTTCAAGCCTATGTTCCTACACAGAGTAATAACGGGGTACTTAGATCTTACCTCAAATCTTTAAGCGCTTGTTGCAGCTCCGTAGGACGTTTTAAGCTGGTTTTGGTAGTTATAAACTCAAATAATGGAATTACATCAGCCATTACGCCTACTTTGCAAGCTGTGTAGTTTGCAGAGTGCAAATTACCTACGTAATAGTTATTTAGTAGGTTTTGACCTTGCTGTACAGCACTCGTTGCCTGAAGCCTTACTTCCAATTGGGCGCTTTGTGCAATTCTGTCGTTTTATTCTCAAATGCTTTTGTCAACAGATACACGTGATAGGTTACTTCTTCAGAGACAGTTTTAATAGGAGTGACCAAATGTATACTAAAGAATAAAAGTTTGTAAAATCTGCTAAAAATGCTACTGATGTTTTTGGAATCTACAGAGAGATCCAAAAGCATCTGAACCGCTGGTTGGAGTTTTTCCACTGCGCACACAGAAACACGACAACTCAGGTGCTGTACACAAGGTAATGCGGTTTACTTGCTAATCTCTGCTCTGAAAGTACAGTATAGAGCTGACGTGAAATCGTGAAACTGAATTATTACCTTGTGTGCTTTAACATTTTCTCCTGTACTTAGTCACAAAGTGTATTATGTCTCACTTAGTGCACAGTGTGTATTTATTTTTGATTTGAATGTATTAACCCAGTCAGCTCGCCATGTGAAAGCGCGATTTGCAGAAAGATTTCCAGGTTATCTGCGATTTCTATCTCCTTGGGTAACTTAAAGCATAAAGTGTACAAGACAAAAGCACACGCCCTGGAAGAATTAAAACAAAATATCCGCCAGGAAATTGCCAGCATTTCTCAACGTGAACTAAGGCGAGTGGTGGCTAGTTTCATTAAGAGATGCCAAAAATGTATGGACAAGGAAGATGGCCAGTTTCTGCATCTCCTTTTGTAGCATTGGTAAGTAACGCTTTAAATGTAGTTTTAAAAATGTACGGTTTCATCCGCGCTGTTCTATGACACCGGCAGTCGTCGACGAACTCCGAGGGCACGTACAGCAAAACACAACGCAGCCGGTTCGGAGTCTTTTGGATCACACGTTACACAGCGGTTGCTTTCTGTCTCATAAGACTATGTTATATATTCCTCCATTACAAACTATTACGCAAATGAGCCCCTAAGGTAGGCGTAGGAATTATATGTCGCTTAGCACCTTGTATAAATTCAAAAATAGCTAGTCAAGCTACTCACCCGGTATAATCTTTGTTCAACTAAAGTTTGGCACTTATGAAGCTTTACTGAGGTTTGATTGAGCCAGGAGTAAACAACCATAAAACAATCATAACAACAAACATCAATTTGAAATAGTAAGGGAAAGCGGGGGCAGTAAAATCATACTGTATTGTTGTTTACTTCATCACTACCAGTAAAATCATTAACGCTATGAACTACGGTTACTTTGTATTATCTCATAAAACGCCATTGACCCCTAACCTGACCGAGCGGGTTGGCGCAGACGGTAGTGCGTGTGACTCGCATTCGGAGGTGCTGGGCTCGATCCCCGCGGCCAATCTTCCTGTCCCACGAGGTTGTTTTTTTCCCCTCCTCCTGTTTTGTTGTTGCTGTAGTGTTTAACGCCCGCTTTTACTACTACGGCACCGCAGGCGGTTCCTGTTTTGTTCATTTCTCATTTGTCTTCACTTCTTCTTCATCCTGTTTGGGTGTTTTAAGATTGTGTTGGCGGAAGTCTAAGTTTGCACAGCAGGGAAAAAGAATGCCATCTGTATGCATTCCTCCTATGGATTGTGGGGGGGGGGGGGTGTCTCCGAGTCGCGGCCCCCTAGCGGAATGTGTAACATACAGGGGAATGGAAGTTGGTTGTACGAGCTGCCACCAGGGAGTTTCAATCTGTAAACTGTAAGGACTCTGACCTCTGTTGTGTCTCCTAGGTCCGGAGGACACCCTGACTCCTCTCACCTCATCCCTCCCTCCTGGGGTGACCCCTTCAGGGACAGGTACAAAAGATCTTCAATAGGTCGAGGCGCTAAGTCCCCCCCCCCCCTTGGAAACTCAACTCCTAATTTGCGATATACAAGTTTTCTTCAGTTATACGGGATGTTTATGAACTAAACCGACATATTTTAAGAGAATATAGAGATACCTTAAATAAATAATTTGAGATAGGAGATATGTTCTATTTGTTCCAATTTCGAAGTTGCGGCTTCGAGTTTCCATGGTGCCGGTACGCCACTGATTAATATCAGCCATTCGACACGAAAACGAAGCAACGTTTTAGAGCATACCTCTCTGATGAGTGAGTGAGTGAGTGAGTGAGTGAGTGAGTGAGTGAGTGAGTGAGTGAGTGAGTGAGTGAGTGAGTGAGTGAGTGAGTGAGTGAGTGAGTGAGTATGAATTTAATGGTGATAAAACCCAAGGTAAGCAAACCCAAAGATACATCATGGTGTAAACAAGAGAACATCATTTCCAATGAGCATTTGTTGCAAAGACAAAGCCGCTGATATGGCCTTAGATGTTAAGAGCGGCATATAAATGGAACAAAAATACTTTTTATCAAAGCACATAAATAAGCATATAAAATAAAAATAAACAAATATATTAGAAATTAATGTTAAAGAGTAATGGAAAAATAATATGTTTCAAAAAGGACTTTGACAACTCATTGTTATTTATTTATTTCACTTACAGGCATGGTTTCTGTGTCGTCTTGACAGACAATAGATCAAGTTTTGATTCGTATGGTACACTAGTACAGAATCACGCCACTGCAAGCGCTAGCGGCAGTTGCAGCAAGGATGGCTAATTTTCGTAAAAGATCAGATTCAGATTTGTTTATTGAGAAGGTTTTCGTGCCGGTACAATAGGCCTCCCAGTAGGCCTACTATTTATGCAATATGGTGCACCGCCACACTACCCGTCTGACGTCCGAGATTTCCTGAATGTACGCTTTCCGGGTAACTGGACTGGTCGAGGTGTGCCAATTTCAAGGCCCCTAAGCTCACCGGACCTAACACCCCGTAACTTTTTCTTGGAGAGACTCGCCAAGGATACAGTGTTTATTCCAACTTCACCGACTTCTCTACCAGAACTCAGATGCAGCATCTGCATCGCAATTGAACTAGTCACGCCTGGAATGCTGTAACGAGGTTGGCAAGAAATTGACCTCAGATGGGGTGCGTGCCCCATGAATTATGGAGGTTACATCCAACCTGTTTAGGTAAAACTTGATCTATTGTCAGACAAAATGACACCAAAACCATGTCTAAGTAAAATGAATCAATAACTATAAGTTGTCATCGTATTAAAGTCCTTTTTGAAACACGCTGTACTTGTTTCTAGAGCATAAATTTGTGTATAAAATATTTTGCACACATTTTAGGCAGCTGTGAATATATGTAGTCATCATTAGTTTGCACATATTTGGCTCTACACATTCAGCACAAATCTATTTAGTTTTCTTATTATTCAGTAAAGTTGCTGTTTGTTTATTTATCATTATCACCATCATCATAATCATCGCATCAGTAGATTATAAAAAGCACATCAAATCAGGATCCAAATTGCAGTCTCCGTAACGTAGCAGAATTGCTTTCCGAATCTCTGGAGATACTCCAGCTATGTTCACAGAATTAATATAATATAATAGCCGGTTTTACTTTCTCTACTGGTAAGTAGAAGGAAGTATTGTATTCCACCCAAAAATTCAATGTCGAGATTTCACCGGAAATATGTTTTCGGACCCCCTGAATAAAAAAAAAGCATTTTTAGAAAAAAGACCGCGCGCGTGTGTGCGCGCGCATGTGTGTGCGTGCGTGTGCGCGCACGTGTGTGTGTGCGTGTGTGTGTGTGTGTGGACAGCATAACTCCAAAATGAAAAGTCGGTTAAAACCAAACTTGGTATAAGTTTAATGTCTTTCATGGATGCGACACGAAGTTTTTGAAGAAAATAAAACAATCCTAAACTACCATTTACATGGAAACTTTTTCGAAATTTTTGATTTTCTTGAAAATGGCTCTAAAAATTATGGTTAAAATGACATATTTGAGATATTTTTATGAAAAATGAAATGTATACTTTGAATTTTCTGGATATAGCCCCTGTAGTCGCTTTACTCTGGACGACTTTTGCATAACTGGTAAACCGTTAGAGACTAAATCATACTGTACAAAAATGTAGATCTTGGTAAAATACACAATTTATGTCTCAATAAATTTTCCTTTAGGGTGAACCATTTCGGAGATATTCCTTGTTATGTGTGTGAGTTTTGGAAAACTTAAAACTTTCGTGAAATGCAACGTCGTTGTTCATTTGTTTTGCACGCTAAGTGTGCAAAGAGAACGGAATCTCAAAGCTTTAAAAGATTTGACTATCGCTCAAAGTCTACTGTATTCTAGTATTCCCATTTCACCTACAAGGAAATAAGCAATAACATAATTTGTACAAATGCAACATTCAGATTTTTTAAATTTAATCAAATCTTGTGATGTACCGACTTGAATATTCATGGATGGCCTTTTGTAAAAATCCTTTCTTTTCTACTGGTAAGTAGAAGGAAGTATTGTATTCCACCCAAAAATTCGATGTCGAGATTTCACAGGAAATATGTTTTGAGACACTCTGAATCAAAAAACAGCATTTTTAGAAAAAGGTCCCTGTGTGTGTGTGTGTGTGTGTGTGTGTGTGTGTGTGTGTGTGTGTGTGTGTGTGTGTGTGTGTGTGTGTGTGTGTGTGTGTGTGTGTGTGTGTGTGTGTGGACAGCATAACTCAAAAACGAAAAGTCGGTTAAAAACCAAAGTTGATGTTTAAGTTTAATGTCTTTCAAGGATGCGCCACGAAGATTTTGAAGAAAATAACCCCACCCCAAACTACCCTTTACATCGAAAATTTTTCGAAAATTTTTATTTTCTTGAAAATGGCTCTAACGATTTTGATTAAAATGTCATATGCAAGATATTTTTATGGCAAATGAAATGTATATCTTGAATTTTCCGGACTATAGCCCCTGTAGTCGTGTTTACTCTGGACGAGTTTTGCATAATTGGTAAACCGTTAGAGATAGATCAAATCATACTATACGAAAATGTAGATCTTGCTAAAATATATAATTTATGTCGAAATAAATTTTCTTGTAGGGTGAACCATTTCGGAGATATTCCTTGTTATGTGTGTGAGTTTTGGAAAACTTAAAACTTTCGTGAAATGCAACGTCGTTGTTCATTTGTTTTGCACGCTAAGTGTGCAAAGAGAACGGAATCTCAAAGCTTTAAAAGATTTGACTATCGCTCAAAGTCTACTGTATTCTAGTATTCCCATTTCACCTACAAGGAAATAAGCAATAACATAATTTGTACAAATGCAACATTCAGATTTTTTAAATTTAATCAAATCTTGTGATGTACCGACTTGAATATTCATGGATGGCCTTTTGTAAAAATCCTTTCTTTTCTACTGGTAAGTAGAAGGAAGTATTGTATTCCACCCAAAAATTCGATGTCGAGATTTCACAGGAAATATGTTTTGAGACACTCTGAATCAAAAAACAGCATTTTTAGAAAAAGGTCCCTGTGTGTGTGTGTGTGTGTGTGTGTGTGTGTGTGTGTGTGTGTGTGTGTGTGTGTGTGTGTGTGTGTGTGTGTGTGTGTGTGGACAGCATAACTCAAAAACGAAAAGTCGGTTAAAAACCAAAGTTGATGTTTAAGTTTAATGTCTTTCAAGGATGCGACACGAAGATTTTGAAGAAAATAACCCCACCCCAAACTACCCTTTACATCGAAAATTTTTCGAAAATTTTTATTTTCTTGAAAATGGCTCTAACGATTTTGCTTAAAATGTCATATGCAAGATATTTTTATGGCAAATGAAATGTATATCTTGAATTTTCCGGACTATAGCCCCTGTAGTCGTGTTTACTCTGGACGAGTTTTGCATAATTGGTAAACCGTTAGAGATAGATCAAATCATACTATACAAAAATGTAGATCTTGCTAAAATATATAATTTATGTCGAAATAAATTTTCTTGTAGGGTGAACCATTTCGGAGATATACCTTGTTATGTGTGTGAGTTTCGGAAAACTTAAAACTTTCGTGAAATGGAACATTGTTGTTAATTTGTTTTGTACCTTAAGTGTGCAAAGAGAACGGAATCTCAAAGCTTTAAAAGATTTGACTATCGCTCAAAGCCTTCTGTATTCTAATACTCCCCTTGCACCTACAAGGAAATAAGCAGTAAGATAATTTGTACAAATGTTTATCTTAACACGAAAAAGATAAAGGGATAAGAGCTTGTAAGAATGCTTAGTTCAAGAGTAGAGAAAGTCATGTGATTGCAACACATCAGATTTTTTTAAACCTGTTTTCTAAGCGAGATATTAATTGCTGCGCTGCAAAGTTTTTGTGTCTGTAGTCTTCAAACCATGGCTTAAGCTAGTGCATAAAACAATGTCACAAATTGTGCAAAACATAATACATTTGTGTAAAATTCTGCTAGTAAAAATTTTTATAAACTGTATCTACTATTAATAATTATTAATAGTATAACCATTATAATGGTTTTAAAAGTGAAACATGTGTAGGTATATTGAATTGAAGCCAACAGTAATCTGTTAAATGAAGTTTAATTAATTTTTTTTAAAATTAAGTTTAGATACATGGATCCTCGCATTCCATATCGTACTCGTATCTACACTACAATAAACTCAGAATTGATTTGCATATTTTGCATTACATGATAAACAGTTTTTCTTTGTGAATATGTGCGCTTTTTATGAAGTGTTGGACAAATTTGTTTTTGAGGAAGAAAAGGGTACAAAATCATAGTCCCAGTGAAACTAAAAATGGCCACACAAAATAAACAAAACATGGGCAACCAAATAAACAATTAGTGAAAGCCTTATACGTATAAGTGGTGCAAAGTGCAATATTCTGGAAAATTGCTATTATTTGTGTGTAGTTTGTCCGAGAACACGAAAAAGAACTGTTTGACGTCATAATAGGTAAGCTGTATTATTAACATTCACAACAAAAACAGAGCTTGACGTTTAAAACAGTGCTTTAAAATAGACAACACAAATGACTGTAAAATCATTCCCTGTCAAACTTAAATTGGGTTCCGTGAAAAGAAAATACTTCCGGCTCAAATTATAACTGTTGATTTTATTAATTTGTGCAACTCTAAATTATTGTTAATAAGATAGTGAACCATCCAGACTAGCGAAGTGAGCTGCATTTGTTGGCAGGGAATGCGGTATATCGTTTGTTTCTGTGGCAGATTGTGTCGCATTTTTTCGAATGCTGTTTCAAAGTTCGCCGCATTCTTCGACCTTGAGTAGCAAAAAGTGACAAAAGCGACAGTTACTTAAACCTTGCTTCTAACCCATTAAAATATGAATACACGGGGTGGTGATAAAAGCGTTAAGTCTGACTGAAGTCTCACAAGCATTGGTAGTATGAAGGAATGTGACAAAAAAAAACCACATCACTGGGGCGAAAGTACTAATCTCGCTCACATGCATGTGTCTACAATATAGTAAACAAATGTGTGTAATGTTTGGTTCTGACGCTTCACAGACATCAAATTCTCATTTGCTACTCCATCAAGAAATGACAATCCAAACAAATGTCATTAATTTTTTGTTTCACTCTCAGTGGCAACATTCTTGGTGACCCTAATTATTGCATATTTCTGTACCAAGCCTGCCTAAATGAAAAGTACACATGACCTTGTATTTTGCTTTCTGGAAATGCTGATTCAATTTCTCTTTTGTACCAATGTCAAAATCGATTACAAGGTAGAAGGAACAACTCCAACATTTTTCATAATATTAAACAGTCTCGAATAGTTTCATATCTCTTATTAGACAAAAGTGCGAAGATTTCAGTGATCATAAAGCTATTGGCAGACTGAAATTCAGCCTGAATGATTTTGCTGCATTCCTACCCACAATGGAGTTTAGCCGTAGATGGGATAATTATAGGAAAGGTATTTAAGGGTGGTGTGTTTTAACTTAGAATGGTTTGGGTATATGTAGAAGAAATCTTATTGCTCCTTGATGGTTTTCTCACGGGATACAACAGTGGTGCGAATATTAGTGGTAGCTAATTATTATTTATACCTATTACGATACCTTGGATGGCGTAAAAGTGGCAATACTGGAATGTTCCGTCCATACAAACAGTTGTTTATTTTTTGTCAAATTTGTTACCTTTGAAAAAAAACTTTCTCGCTTCCATATAATTTCGAACAAGTACATTTTCGCCTGTGTTGGTCTTTATGTCTATAATATTAAAATATTCTTCTACTATTTGTCTAACAGGGTAAAGGTTTGATCTAGCATAATACATATTACGTGTTAAGTGCAAGATCTGATGACATCAAATCACTTTCATTTTCATGTTTTGCATTTTCAAACCTATTTTTAACGGCTTTCTGCATGGCGTATCTTTTACAAGTGTTGCTCCTTCTACTCTACTCAAATTCTTGTCTACACCATGACTGTGTACAAGTTCACATTTGTTTCTATGTTTGTACTCACCAGTAGAGACTTATTCTTGTCACTTTGTATACAACACACTTGCATGGTGATGAAGGCGTGTACAGCGTTGAGGGTAGACACAGAACACACACCAAGCTTGCGACTGCCCCAGTGGACTGTATACGGTGTTGAGGGTAAACATCAACTGGCCCAACGGCTCTTGCCTGTTGACTGTATGTTAAATCAGCAGGTTTACCACCTACAAAATTGTAGGACATAACATATCCCCATTTCTCAAATAGTTTTACCTATTCCGATATTGCAGGAGCTCACAGTCACCCAACTGTTTCTACGGGTTGTTTTATTGCCAAAATCATTGTTTAACCATTATATCCTTCAGAGGGTAAATAAATAAAAACATTCCTGCTTACAATAGCGTCTGAAAAAAGTTAACGATTCAAGTATCGCACAGCTATTTTCCAATTCATTACAGCTACTGTGGTTTGAAAAAATGCAATGTGATAGGTATATTATTTACTTTTCATCTCAGATGCTGCACCAGGCATGACAAAGTTTGGGTCAACTATAAAAGTGCTATTTCCAAATATGCTTTACGTAACTTGCGTAGCACTGGTCATCACAGGGCGTCATAAGAAATACGAAGCTTGTTTCTGAATGTCGACAAATTGATTTCCAGTATTAAGAAAATATTTGTAAAAACCCTATCAACGATTCAGGGATTTAAAGACATTGCACCAGATATACCACTGCCCCCTCAACCTATCATAACGAGATGGTGACATGGATTTCCAGCTACAGTTTACTACGCATCACGTTTCTCCAGCGTTATTAAGCCGGTCATAATTCTGCAGGACTTCAACTGTAGCAGCAAAGAACTTCTCGAATCTTCGGAAGTAAGAAATGACAATGTTAATTGCAGCCGAGTTCGCTTTCCTAACACACGTGATCTACCAGCTTCAAGAAACAGGCGGCCCGGGTTCGATCCCAGGGACCCGCATGTGGTATTCGTGGTGGACGAAGCGGCGTCAGGGCGGGTTTTCTCCGGGTACTCCGGTTTCCCCCGCCATCTCATTCCACCGGTGCTCCATCCTCATGTATCATCAGTGTTACCGCCTGCGGTGCCGTAGTAGTAAAAGCGGGCGTTAAACACTACAACAACAATTCAAGAAACAGGGCACCCTTGACAAACTCAGTGAAAATTCTGGATATACAGTGGAAAGAAAGGACTGGGGTTCATTAGTTAGGGAAAAGCGTAAAATAGGGCTTTCGAAAAATCCTGATCTTGTCAAACATAGAAAAATTTTTAAAAACTCTACAAGTTCTATTGCAGTAGAAATTGACCCTAGTTGAATGTTTTATGTTTGCTACAACTATCGGAAGTTGATAGGTAAGTTTCTTAGATTAAAAATGTGCTATCTGACAGTAGACCAAAGATGACGTCAGAAAATTGGTTGTAATGTGCATTGTATTGCATAGGGTTTCAAGAAACATTTTCATTTTTCTGTCAAGTACAACTAGCATTTAGTTTAAAACTTTAAACCAATTTTAAAAATATAATACAACATGATAGTAAACATAAATATGCTGATTGTGTGATTGAATAATGCAATGTAGTAAATAAACAGGCGTAATATAAGGTTTTTCTGTTGCCTTTTCGCCTATTTTAACCATTTTTATGATTTGCGTCAAATAACACGTCCAGTTACACTTACTGCCACTTTATTTCTTTTGTAAAACTGAATCACAAAAACAGTTCTCTTCGTACTTAACACAATCTACAATTCGTCGTGGCCTTGCAAATCGCAACTGTTAAAATAGTTGACTATAGTTTTAGTCTACTGTATATCTCCTATTTCCATTGTAACTATAATTTAATATGTAATAAAACAATTTCTATAAATGTTTATCTCAATTAGCTTGAAGTAAATACAAGAATAAGACGTTTATGTACAGAGAAAGTAAATCAAATGCAATCGTGTCAATGTTTTACTTCCTCTTGTTGTATCTAGACTCATTTATCCACCCTTCATCTGTCTCTCCTACGCTGTTGGCAGTATTGTTCCAACACTGCACCAGACAAACGCAACCTACGTTTGTTGGCATTCGAGTGCCAGCCTTGCGGACTGTGGAATGTTAAGGCCACTGCTTCTCTTGGTGATAAACATCCTTTTAAGATGCTACGTAGATACAGAGAGGCTCTTTAGGAAACATCCCGACTACTTCACTGCACTTCTACATGATCACGCTCGGCTCGCCTAGCTGATTGACTTTTGGTGTTCCGCGACGGTTTCAAACCCTTCCTCGGGCACCAGTTTATGCATATGCATGTGTTGTGTGTTATAAAAACTAAATGATATGAAATAAGCAATATGTTGAAAAAAAATCGTTACATTCACAGGACCTCGTTTATCGAGCAGTGGCGGTTCTTGGGTGATTGCATACTCATAACTGCACAACCACTAATTCTTCTTGTATGTGAACGTGTATTTGCCCATATAGATATGTACATGAGATAGTAGAACGTCTTCTATATGAAACGACGACTGATGAGGGACGCTTTTAGGCGAGAGGTCGCGGGGAGCGGGGCGCGGGGCCAAGCTTGCATTTAGGAGTACGGCGAGTTAACGCAATATGAGCGACAAGTTCAAGAGATGCGATTGTCACCGCGCAAGCGCACTGCGTTATCGTAAAAGTCCAATTTAATTTCCTTTCCCGTTTTCCTTGCCTCGAGCATTTTCCACCCTGTCGTTTAGCAGAAGTTCCAATCAACCTGCTACACGGTTAGTCAACTTGACGTTACTAAATATAATGTAGACATTTTCTATATTAAAACTAGAGTTATGTTAATGTAAACACAATTACATATATTTTTTATTAAACAATTATAAATGTCTATAATTATTTTTCATATAATTTATTAAAGTCAATACTTCAGTTGTTAATAGGTATTTTCTTATAGTGTTTATTATTGTTTGTTATATTTGTGTTTCTGGTAACAAATTGAATGCAGTTGTGTCAGCTCATACTGGGAAATTGTAGATGCAAGTGTAGAAATAAATAGCATGGCGAAATTGAAGGAGGTAAATCTTTCTGGTTTATCCTTAGAAGAGTAGCTGTTTTCCGTGCTTATTGTTTGCTAGTGAGTGAAATGACATCTGGACAAATAATGGTTGTTATGATGTTGGCCATTTAAAACTAAAATGGCAAAACGAGAGCTCAATTGCCCATATGAATTGCGAATTAGAACTCTCTCTCCCTCTGTGTGTATGCGTGTGTGTGTGTGTGTGTGTGTGTGTGTGTGTGTGTGTGTGTGTGTGTGTGTGACAGAGAGAGAGCGAGCGAGTGAAAGTGGAGAGAATGTAATATACTGCACACCCACTGCGACAAGTCACGAGCCGCCACTGCTATCCACTCTCCAACAAAAGGTTATTCTTCTATCTACTCCCGTTTATCGAAATGTTCGTTCATTTCAAATTTACACATATAAGAAGACACAATAGCTTGTTTTTAAAAAGTAAATTGCTATGGGATAATCTTTAAATTCCAAATTCTATACCCAAGTACAAGAAAAAATGAATAGCGTGTGACTGTGATTGTAGGAACGAAGGAGACACACCTCGATCCACCGTGATCCGACGGGGGTCTATTTTAGGCACACCCGTCCCCTTCCCAGTGGAAGGGATGAAGCGAACTGTGACCGTAGGCTTGTCAGAGGACGAAGCCAGTGAAGCGCAGGGACGCACAGAAGTCCCTAACGGTTACAAAGATTGTCACTTGGCGCATGACCGAAGTATTCCCGCTAACCAGGGAAAGGACGATGAGGTAACCTTTGCGGTCCGGGGAGCAATCTCCAAGAGGGACCAGCAGAGAAGGGTTTACACAACACAAACATCTAGGCCACCTGTCCGCATCCGCAGGAATGCACCACACTACCAATCAAACCTGAAAGGCGACAAGAGAGAGAAATGAATAAAGGAATGGAAAGGAATCCGAGGAGCAAAGAATTCACCCCAGCCTAGTGACAAGGGGAATCCACGGAAAAACCCAAATCAGAGTAGTCGGCCGACGGGTATGGAACCCGCTACCTCCGGAATGCGAGACGTACATGTTACGGAGGCACCATCTTGCTCGGTATATTATTTGTATAGTAAGGTTTTGTCTATCTATTATGATTTACCAGTTATGCAAAAGTCATCCAAAATAACGAGGGCCTCACAAGGTATCCACAGAAAATTCAAGATAACATTTTATTGATGAAAGATGTTATGGGGACGTTAATAGTGCTAGCCTGCCAATATTAAATCTGCTAAATGATGCAAAGTGAAAGTGAAAAATTATCCAGGAACAGACAGACCAGTAAATAAATGACTCATCTATTAATAATGATGAATGTGGCATCACTTAAAATACCACACTAAAATGTTTACATCGTAGGTATAGACTGATGCCTTGTAAGTTCACTGGTCTACTTTTATTCAACAAGCTTGTTTACTAAGGGGGATAGGAATATTTTCTTAGTATCATCTTTTGGTTAAATTTCAACAGCACTTATTTAAAAAATCTGATGTGTTGCACTCACATCACTTTCTCTACTCTCGTACTAAACATTCTTACAAACTCCTATATCTTCTTCGTGTTAGTTGAGATAAACATTTGTACAAATTATCTTATTGCCTATCTTCTTGTAGGTACATGGAGAATATGGGAATACAGTAGACTTTGAGTAATAGTCAAATCTTTTAAAGCTTAAAAAGCTTTCAAATTCCGTTCTCTTTGCACGGTTAACATACATATAAAAACTGAACAACGATGTTCCATTTGACAGAAATATAAGTTCTTCAAAACTCACACAAATAACAAGGCTCATCTCCGAAATGGTTCACTCTATAAAACAGTTTATTTATATATAAATTTGTGTTTCAGTAAGATCTACATTTTATGTATACCTAGTACTTTTGTATCTTACAGTTTACCAGTTATGCAAAGGTCATCCAGAGTAAATAGGACTTCATGGGCTATAGCCAGAAAATTCAAGATATACATTTCATTTGTCATAAAATATCTCAAACATATGGCATTTTAATCATAATCGTTAGAGCCATTTTCAAGAAAGTCAAAATTTTCAAAAAATTTTCCATGTAAGGGGTAGTTTAGGGTGGAGCAATTTTCTTCAAAATCTTCGTGTCGCATCCTTGAAAGACATTAAACTTAAATACCAACTTTGGTTTTTAACCGACTTCGTTTTTGAGTTATGTTGTCCACAGACTGACAGACACAGACACACTCACACGGACCTTTTTCTAAAAATGCTTTTTTCTCTACTTTACGTAGTAGAAAAAGTAATAAGTGCAGGCCTCTCACGATACCACCTAAGCCATCTCTCTCAGCTTAAACATGTGTGGTGTTTTAATACAAACGTTAGTAATATTTGAGAAAATAAAAAATAACGAGAAGTTTCCTATGTAAAGGATAGTTTGGTGAGGGAGAAAGTCTTCGTGTCGTAACCTTGGAAGATCATTGAGCCTAAATGCCAAGTTTGGTACTTGTCGACTTTTCGTTTTTGAGTTATGTTGTTCAAAGACACACGCACACACACACACACACACACACACACACACACACACACACACACAGACACAGACACACACACACACACTCTTTTTCTAAGCTATTTTACTTTTCTACTATGTGTAGTA
Organism: Tenodera sinensis; assembly: GCA_030765045.1. Classification (NCBI taxonomy): domain Eukaryota; kingdom Metazoa; phylum Arthropoda; class Insecta; order Mantodea; family Mantidae; genus Tenodera; species Tenodera sinensis. The sequence goes on from CM060968.1 coordinate 76,559,681, forward strand.
AGTAGGGGAAGTACCGTAAACCAGGACAACTTTGTGACAGTGGGTGCAACTTAGAGACACCGACGCCGCATGACCATTGTTGTGCTTTACCGGGCAATATACAGTCCACCAGAGGGCGGAAATACCACAGATGTGTCCTGGGTAATGCTTTTCTCTGTCAGCATTGTTTGGACTATCATCAAATTGTCCCAGCTGCCAGTGTATCGCTTGTAGAAGCAATTTTGAGGAACTTGAAACTGTGTTGGTGCAGTGGAGTTTAAGGTGGGTTTATCCAAGTATGTTACGCTTCGCAATAATTTTGTCAATATTACATTTTAAAGTTTGTTTGGTTGTGCTTTTTCTTGAAAATATGTAAAACGTGAACAAATGCAGTACAACATTGTGATACAAAATGGTGGTGTATCGAAATTGCACTATGATATATAAACACATTAACTTTCATTATTTTAATTCTTAGAGTAAGGAAGGTTAGAGCACGTCACTGTCAAAATTACACGCGGGATAAACTGGCAGAAGCCCTCAATGAAATTAAATCAAATGAAATTTCCTTACGAAAAAGCAGAGCGGCAAAATTATTGGAAGTTTTGTTATTGTAAATAATGAGAGACTGTATTATCCAGGAATTATAACAAAATTAGTTAAAAAGGAGCATTTATCAATGTAATGGAATCAGTACATCAATATTGGAGATGGCCTGCTAACAAATATCAGATCTGGTACGAAAATAAAGAAATCATGTGCAAACTAAATGTTCCAAGGAAGAGGGGAAAACGAGGAATGTTTGACGTCCCTAAAAGTAATCCAGTTTAAAAATAAAAAGTGGTTTACTTCAACTTTTAGTCAATCTTTGGTACATTGTTCCTTTAAAAATGTTTAGTATGTGCAGTGATTAAATAGCCGACCTATGAACATACTTAATGGTGTTATTTCATATGTATATCCAGATGTTCTTATCCCTTTATCCTTAAATGACCCAAAGTAACCGTGTATGTGTGTTAAATTGTCACAGATGATAACACCTGCAAGAGTAATAGGAGAGTTTGCACTGTCACAAAGTTGGCCTACAAAGGGGGGAAACTTTGTGACACCAAATTTATCAAAAATGTATTATTTGTTTCTGTGATCATCGATGTTATGGTATTAATACACAAACCCATAATTATTGTAAACGTTTTTAAAATTTATACTCAGAAATATTTATCAACCCAAAATATTAAAAAGTGTTACAAAGTTGTCCTTGTTTATGGTACTGTATTTGACCCAAAAATTCGATGCCGAGACTTTACCTGAAATATTCGTTATGAGGCCTGTTGAATAAAAAGAAGCATTTTTAGAAACAGGTTCGTATGTGTCTGTCTGTCTGTCTGTCTTTCTGTCTGCAAAACGAAACGAAAAGTAGGTTAAAAACCAATGTTAGTATTTTAGTTTCATATCCTTCAAGGATGCGATACGAAGATTTTGAAGAAAATAATTCCTTCACCCTAGACTACCCTTTTCATGCAAAAGTTTTCGAAAGATTTTATTTTCTCAAAAATGGCTCTAACAATTTTGAGTAAAATGCCATATGTTTAAGAAATTTTTATGGCAAATGAAATTGTATATTTTGACATTTCTGCCTGTAGCCCATGTAGTCTTGTCTACTCTTGGTGACTTGCATAACTGGTAAACTATAAGAAATAGACCAAATCTTACAAAGTGCAGATCTCGTTAAAATACACAATTTATATCCAAATGAATCTTTTTGTGGAGTGAACCATGTCGGAAATATTCCTTGTTATTTGTGTTTTTTCCAATATTTTTTTTCAAATGGCAAGCACAATTCACGTTTCTATATCTTAGCTGTGCAAAGTGAACGGAATATCAAAGCCTTCATATAGCGACCAGCTTTAAAAAATTTGACTATCGCCCAAACTGTATACTGTGTTCCCATATTCCCCTTGCACCCACGAAAAAATTAGTAACAAGACGTTTCTGCAAATGTTTATCTCAACTAACATGAAGAAGATAGACAAATAAGAGTTTAGAACAACAGTTAGTACAAGAGTAGAGAAAGTTATGTGAGTACAACACATCAGATGAGACACATCAGGTGTCTCAAAACATGTATTTGCAGTGAAACCCCGATATCGGATATTTGGGTCAAATGGAATGTTTCCTCTACTTTCTACAGGTAAAAGTAAAAGTAAAAGACAAAGAAAGTATCAAAATGGAAAGTGGCAGCCTTATTTTGACATTTGATTTACAAGGTGAGACACTATATTGCAAAAGTATAGAATACTAACCAGAATGCAGTTTTAATTCATAAAGGCGTTCATATTTAATTTTTAAACGAAGTATCTGGAGATTATTTCTGATACAGTTATTATGGTTATGTGCCAGGGTGTTGTCTGCATGTCGTCGACGAAATAATTAAAGCTGTAGCCTACACTCGCATACCAACCACGTATTTCTTTCAGTCGCGTGCCCACCAGAACCTGTCTTGAAGCGTTTGCAAGGGCGTTGTTACAACACACAATGATACATTCTCAGCTATTAGCAAATAAACACATTGTGTAATGAATGCTGCTAGTGAAAATATGCAGTGAAATCCAAAAATATACATGCAAATATGTAGTATATATTGCCGAAGTGTCCCTTAAAGGGCAAATGCCTCTTGTAAGAGGGGAAGCTCACATGGTGAATTGTTGCACGTGGGAATAGTAGTTACACTATGAATATTACTTCTTAATTTCACTTAGACTTCCACTGACAATTCTTAAAATTAACCTAACTTAAACGTAGTTTTTGTTTCCATAAAGTTACTTCTTGTTAGTTGATTTCATAGTCTTTCCAGACAGTTCTACAAGTTGCAGCAGTGAACCACTGTGGTCCCAGTAGTTACTTAGTCTGCTCATCTTGTTCCTTTCTGACTTTCTCTGTTTCTATTTCCAGTGTATGGGACCCATATGGTGCTCGACTAAGCCCTCTGTTGTGGTCAAGCCTTGCGGCGTGTCCCGTCCATTTTCATTCGATTCTTGCAACCTGCTGTGATTTCTTGAAGCCTTTTGTTTAAAACTAAGTCCAGGATTTTTCTTTTTGTTTTTCTGTGACAAATCTCTAGTGATCTCTTGGTTTGTTCGTCAGAAACCAAATTTTCTCATAGAGTAGCACAAGAGTTATGCACAAGTGTCAGGCTTCGATTCTGAGCTTTCTGTTTAGGTGTTTGTCCAGGAATGTGAATTTAAGTGCCCAGGTGACCTACCGTGCTTTGGCTTTACATCTATGCATTTCTTTTTTCAGTTTATTGGATAGGACGATGAGTTGCCCAAGGTGCATATATTCTTCCAAATCCTTGGGGCTGGTGGTCTGTTGCACATTAGTTAATTTTTATTGAAGTTCACTGAGAGTACCAGTAGATTGACAGTTTAAATTTAAAGATTTTGAATTTAATAAAACCATAACATCTAAATGTTATTAGTTATTTTGCATTTTCTGCACAGCAATAATATTAACATAAGTTTGCATAAAGCTACGTAGGCTTTCACGGCCGGCGTCTAAATTGTAGAAAGAAATATCTTCCGGGCTGTTATGCCGTGGTCTGCTGGAGATCTGTCTTCCAGACGTTTCGTCTACAACTGCGGTAGACATCCTCAGTGGCGTTGTCGAAGTCTCCTTGTGGAAGGTATCACTACGACTGAACAACGACAACGCCACTGAGGATGTCTACCGCAGTTGTAGACGAAACGTCTGGAAGACAGATCTCCAGCAGACCACGGCATAACAGCCCGGAAGATATTTCTTTCTACAATAAGTTTGCATGTTCAAAAGTGCATATTTTATTTACAGAACCGTTGATATTTGTCTTGGGCTCTGATATTCTTAGGGAAACTACTCAAAATTCGCTTTCCAAAGTCAATAAGTTGTTTTAAGGAGGCTGGTAAAATGTGATTAAATGTTCAAAAAACACATTCGTTAAAGATTTTTAGACAACTTACTTAACTTTTGAAACCACACTAAGTTGACTGATGATAACAACAACAATAATATTGATAATAATACTCTGTGTAGATCTCGTCGATGCGGATGCCTAACCCTGAAGGCACTTGTACCCATTATTACTATTGTATGCTAACCTTTCTAACTGGGGACTTCAATGGCAAATATCAGCATTGGCATTGCGAACTGGGATCCCCCGCTCAGGATAGAGTCTCTGGCAACCATCACTCATTAGCTGGAGGACTGGCTTCCGTCACTGTTTCCATGATCAAAAAGTTCCCCTTCCACCTCACCTACGCCAATCAACGCAGATTACTCAGATCACATTCTGGTGTTGGCAGACATTAACAGTAGCTTCGCCAGATATGATTTCTTGATTCAAACCTAGGATTGGTCTCGAAAGCCGTTAAGACCTTCCTCAATGTTTTTGTCCCACGAAACACAGACTGCGGTAGAATTAGGTCCCTTATTTCATCACCGCAGTTAATGCGAACAGTACAAAGCTTTACCTTGAACCACTAGTTCCCCATATACAAAGACGTTCTATCAGTTGACAATGTTCTCCTTATCTGGCGCTCCTTGGCTGCCCACAGGAACCTTCACCATCAACTTATGCCACGAAGTCGAGAGCTTGCGTCAGTAGTGCGGATCTGATAACGCAAACAAAGGTGCGAGTATGGGAGGATTCGATGGCCAGACTGGATCTTGAAAGTGAAGATATGGGGAAATCCTAAATTCTCCATGACTACCAATGTTCACACGGAGCGGAATGGCTCAGGCGGTAACGTTTGTGGCCTGCATTCGGGAGGTCCCTGGTTCGATCCCCGTGGCCGCGCACTCTGACATGGGTTTTCTCGTGATTTCCTCATGTCACTTAGACGAATGCTGGGGTATATTAATCTCTTCTCCAGGGATTACTTTCCTTCACTTCTCATTTTCCTCCTTTGTCATCTTTCAACATGGGGTGCACTCAGCCTCGCTAGGTCCCGGGGGGGGGGGGGCCTTTGAGGAGCTACTTGATGAAGAAGTACAGCTATCTCCACAAGCTGTGGGAGACCCTTGCCCAATGGGATCTGTTGGGCTATCTTTATTTTTATCTCCAATATAACTAAAATGTATTTCTCAATATAAATTGGAGTTAAAAGTATGAACCATAAAAAGATCTCACCAAAACATGTTTTTCAAAACATAACTAAATTGTTCAGTGGCGTGATACCACTGGTGATATTTTATCCCGTTTGGTCAAACAAATCAATTTTTTTTATCTTTATTGCAAAAAATGCACCATACCTAAAAGAATATGTCTGCGAAGTTTTAATCTCCTAGGGAGGGGGAATACTTCTTTTGGATGCCTCTGCCTTTTAAATGGGCATGGTCACACCTCCCATTTCAACTTTAAATTCATTTTTCTCCGAAACATTTTTTTTATTATTATTATTTTCTCGTATTCAAAATCTATCTTCTCCCACCAAAATCTAGCTAGACATCTAAAATCTTTTTTTCAATATAATTCAGAATATTGGTACTAAAATGTCCGTTTGGAATCTTGATATTGGTTATAATTTAAAAAAAAAAAAAGAATTAATATAATAATGCGCTACTTTCATGACCTCTTTACACTATGCTGTATTACATTTGTTAACAAAAACTATTCGTTATATGAAAATGTTCAACCTTTAATTTGTTACAAAGATAATAAGAGATATAATTTTAAAAAATAAACTTTGTAGTTCAACACCTATTGGAAGAGATAGATTTTTATTGCCCAGTAAAATGAATATAAATTAATATATTAAGAATGTGATTAGGTATTGAAACGAAATTTGTTACACCCATTTCTTTAGTTGCTGGAAATGCCTGTGCAAGAAATTAAGCCTCTGACTTCAATACTTTAGAAAATGACTTTTTTACTTCAGTGTACCCTTAAACAGCATGAAAGTTGAACCATTTCCACTATCGTTCTTGATAGACCCCAGTTTAGAATGACTGCCAGCATTCATATGAATCGTTCTTCTTTTCAACAGTGGTGTCGTTTTGATCTTTTAGGATAGGCCCATATTTCAGATTTTTGTATATCTCTCACCATCTTTCTTTTTAAAAAGCGTGAAATTCTTTCCGACCTTCAGTATCACTGAAGGTTGGTTTCGTTAAAACTTTTCCTGAACATTTCATATCTACGCCAAAACAGGAGTTTGGTTCACTGAAATAAATAAGTCTGCAAAGATCGAAGTCAACGAAATTGTTTGATTCCATGTGTACAGCTTTGCGTCTATTAATACTTTTTTGGTGTTGTAATCAGTTTTTGAAGACCTGAACAAGTGTCTGTTACTCATTCAAGCTTCTGAACTAGAGTAAAATCTCTTTCGCACCGTAAATAGCTGTGATCTGTAACTAGAAAATTCTGCCAAATGACTTCAAAAACACCAAGGGAAGTTAGTACTAAGGGAAGTATTGTATTCGAACCAAAATTTCAATATCGAGGTTTCACCGGAGATATATAGTTTGAGGCCCCCTTAATCCAAACGAAGCATTTTTAGGAGGTCAGTGTGTGAGTGTGTGTGTGTGTGTGCGCGCGCGCGCGCGTGTGTGTGTGTGTGTGTGTGTCCGTCCGTGTATATGACGGTCTGTGAACAGCATAACTCAAAAACGAAAAACCGGTTACAAACAAAGGTGGTATTTAAGTTTTAATATCTTTCAAGGCTGTGACACGAAGATTTTGAAGAAAATTCCGCCACCCTGAACTACCATTTACATGGAAATTTATGGAAAATTTTTATTTTTTAAAAATGGCACCAATTATTTTGATTAAAATACCACATGTTTAAGACATTTTATGGCAAATATAATGTATATTTTGCATTTTCTGGCTATAGCCTAAGCAGTCCTGTTAACTCTTGATGACTTTTGCATAATTTGTAAAACGTAAGAGACAGATCAAATCTTACTGTTCAAAAATGTAGATCTCGTTAAAGCACACAAGTTATGCCCAAATACAGTTTTTTTGTGGAGTGAAGTATTTTGGAGATAAAACTTTAATCAAATGGAAGGTCATTATTCACTTTTTTATCTCTTGGCCATGGAAAGAGAACAGAATTTCAAAGCCCTCATATAGAGGCCAGCTTTTAAAGATTTGACTATCGCTCAAAGCCTGTATTCCCATTAGAAATAAGATAATTTCTGAAAATGTTTATGTCGACTAACGTGAAGAAGATATAGGGATACGAGTTTGTAAGAATGGTTAGTACAAGAGTAGAGAAAGTCACGTAAGTGCAACACATCAGATTGTTTTTCCTTGTGCAATGCCAAGTTTGATTATGTGTGAAAGACATATCGTTACCTCCTCTATTAGCAATACCTTCATGCCATAAACAGACATAGGAAGTCTTTGGCTACACAGAAGTTAAACAAGTTCAACTGACAACGATAAGATACGTCAGCATGAGTAAGTGTAGCTACATAGAGTGCATGCTGCAAATACATTAAAGTGGTGCGTATTTCACTCCTTGGCACTTGAGCAAGAGTAATGTCGGCCTTCATCTTGTTTATACCACTTTCTGGTTTACGTAGTACTGCCTGGCAAATCCATGAGGCGTATCGGAAAAAAACTGCCGAGTTGTTTACGTGAGCTTATCGCACAAAGCCGGTGAGGCATATACCGGGTAGCAGAGAAGTCATTACTAGGGCTAGGAAGTTCATGCATTTGCATGTTTTTTCATAAGGATTAAACATGTATGCTTTTACATTATGTGCACGAATTATGCACTTTTCAGTTATTTGGACATGATTTTATGGTGCATATAACTGCATATGTTCTTGATTTTTGATAAATGCATATTATTTCAATATTATAAGCCCCAATATTGCATATTTTAATTATTTTTATAGCTTTTTTTATTATTTTTTCCACCTGTATAATATTTTTCACATTGGTAGTATTGCACATGATGCAACTCGCGAGGTGGCGAGAACTAATGCTGAGTCATGTTGTTATGCAGTGAATCCCCTGTTTCCATCCTTTCATTATATGTATGTTCGTAGAAAATAAATCAGTGCGTTATCTGAGAGGTTTATAGTAGCAAAGATAAAGTGCAAGTCAACGTTTTGAGCAGCACGATTATAGTAACGCTTGCCTGCCCACCAGTAGTTGTGTTGTGGTCTTTAAAGGTAACAGTGTTGTGAACTGGTTCCCACCAAATTAAATCAGGCGTATAAAATGTTAAAAAGCTCTTCAAATGTTGAAAATAAAACCAAATTCGAGTGCTAGATTAATTAATTTACAGAACGAGTTTTCGGGTGATTTAATATCTACAGATAATAGGGCACTGTTTGTGGAGCGTGTGAGAAAAATGTAGGAAGTGAGAAAAGATTTCAAACAGTTCAGCACATAAACACAGCAAAACATAAGGAGAATTTAATCAGAAAACTCGCAATCAAAGAACCTGTTCAAAAATAGCTAGTAGAGTGTTCAGGGAGTAGGGTTACTGAATTTTCCTATGACTTGTGTCAAGCATTTTTAGCTGCTGATATACCTTTGTTCAAAATGAATAATCCGACATTTAAAAACGTTATTGTCAAGTACACTCGGCAACATGTGCCTGAAGAAATAACACTGCGTAAGACTTATGTAGGACATTGTTACAATAACGTATTGTCAAATATACAAAATGAATTAGCGGATCAGTTTGTGTGGTTGTTGATGAAACCGCTGTATCTGAGCGCCGTTCTATTGCTAATATAATCGTGGGTGTTTTAAATAATGAACAAAATACTACACCTTATCTTCTTAATGTGTGCGAATTGTCGCCCACTAACAATGTAACTGTGACCCAGTTTGTGATGGACTCTTTGAAATTACTATGGCCATGTGGAATCAAATACGACCGGTTACTTTTATTTGTTACTGATGCAGGTCCTTATATGGTAAAATCAGGACAAACTCTGAAAGGTATTTTTCCTAACTTAATATAACTTGTTTGGCACACGCTCTTCATCGCATTTCTGAGACAATACCTTATTCTTTCCCGTTGGTAGACAGATTTGTGTCCAGTACAAAGAGAATTTTTGTTAAATGTCCTAAAAGAGTTAAGTTGTTTAGTTCAAGAGTTCCTCCTGCATCAGTGTTAACTCGATGGGGAACATGGTCGATGCAGTTTTATATTATACTGAGCACATAGAAATATTGGAAGAGGTTGTTAATTCATTGGACTCGAAAGATGTTTCATCAATAGAAACTCTGCAAAATATTCTATCAGGCACTGGGTTAAAAGAAGATCTTAGTTTCATATCTGCAGTTTTCTTTCTTACCAACAGCCATAACGGCATTGGAAGCGGTAGGATCTCCTTTGCATGAATCACTTACTCTCTTTGAAAAAAACAATATGTGATCTAAGTTCGGTTCCTGGTAGCATAGGACAAAAAGTGAAAGAGAAAGTGAATTATGTAATTTCAAAAAATTCTGGTTATAAACAGATGTACGATAGTCGAGACATCATCGAAAGAAAACCATCTGTCATACCAAGAGACTTCACTCTCTCTGTGAAGCAGTTAACATCATTTAAATATGCCCCAATAACATCTTGTGACGTGGAGAGAAGTTTTTCACGTTACAAATGTGTTTTGCGAGACAGCAGGCGATGTTTTGCAGTTGAAAATTTGTGCAAAGTGTTGGTTGTGAACTGCAATTTAGCAGTTAATACTAGCAGCAGGACCACTTCTGCTTCAACCTCTAAGGAATAAGGTAACTTTATTTATTATTTATTTTAACTCCTCTTGTCTACTGCAAAGGGACATCAATCGTTTTAATTAAATAGTGCATATTTCTTGGTATATTTTCAAGTTTCTAAGAGCATATTTGCATGCATATTTCAGTGTTTTTTAGGGCATGAACTTCCGAGCCCTAGTCATTACATTAATTTAAATCAGTGGCAGATATCGGTATTTGGAACACATTTTGTATCTTACGTTTTTTGTCTCTGACCATTCCCTACGGAGGTATTTTAGTGTTGTCAAAAACAAGCTGGCAACACTGGGTGATCACTTTCCCTAGCTTGGTACATAAACAAACAACGCAATGATGCGTCTTGAATACAAACTCATACCCTGCCTTGTTCTTCGTGTTTACTGTGCGAGTGTGGGCCAATCACAAGTGTTAGCTCCCAAAACATCACACGAAAGCGAAAGCGCTCGACCTGTTTACACCCACAAACCAGGTGAATTTCCTGACCAACATCAACGCAACGTTGTCGACTTACTTCACGTCTGAAAGAGCTACTCGGAATATTCCTTCGCGTCTTTTAAGTGATTAATTATTTCGATACCCTGTGTAATGTTTCATAATTACTACCGAAGTTATGTCAGAAATAAGTTAGTCTACGCATCTTACAAATAATAAACTGTTATCTTCATACATTCTTGTGGAATTACGCATCCAATTTGGGTAAAAAACTATTTATTTTTTCGAAATCGGCTGATTAAAGAACACAATGCCATTAGACTTTTTTGTTTGTAATGCTTTTATGAAGCACATATTAGAAGGAATGTAATAATCTCCCTTCCATCCTGTATGTACACTCTGATAACATGCAATCATATCTTCAGGACATCTCCTATATAGGCAGGCGCGGGATATCATTCATTTGCATTGTATTACTGACTGTACGCCAAGTACTGATATTTCGCTGTTGTGTTAAACCAGATAAGAAGCGATCACAGCGCTCGACAACCAAGGTCAATACGCCTCGTCGCTTTGCGCAGTAGTACTGTTTGTTCACCAGCGCATGGTCTTAGGGGACTGAAGGGATATTCCACGACAGTGTAACCCGAGTTTTGTAAACTTCGTAATTAACGTTAGGTTGCCAACTTACCTCTAATGTTATTCCCGTTATGTTTACTTGCTAATATGCAAATATCTCTTAATTTCAGTTAAAAATTGGACGAGTCACTAGCGTTATCTCGGAAGTAAAGAAAAGAGGAGTGTAGAAGTAGATAAACCCCCGCTTAGTAGTGCTGTGAAATCTGCTATAATATTGTTGTAGAGCAAAGGATTTTTCAAAGTGACAGTTCGATGTGTGAAACAGATCTTTATAGGATGATTGAAACAAGCCTAAACAGGTTTCAAAAGCGGACACATTTTGTGTTTCACACTGCCGTTTGCTTGTCCCCCATGCACTATGATCTCAATCCCACAGAATTACCTTGGGCCAAGGTAAAACGAATATAGTTGTAACAGGTGACTTTTCCTTACAGGAATTGCACGATATAATACTTGAGGGTATATCACTTGTAACCGAAACAGGCTGGCAGGTTTTGAAAACACATAGAAAAGGTAAAAATGATCAGTGGGAGAAGGAGGGAGTATTCTGAGTGACTTCATTGCTTTGATCTAGCGTGAATACATATTTAAAGTTGGCGACATTGTCGTAAGTGCGATTAGAGGCACGAATCCCGCTTCAGATATTTCTTCTTTACCTTCAATTATTTACTGATGTACTGGCTGGCTGCATTCCTCCTAGGGACCATGAGCTAGTGAACAAACTGTAATTGCAATTGTAGTGATTATTTTGTAGGTACACTTCGAGGACTTTATACACAAATTTCGCATTGCAGTTTGTCGCAGATTTTATATGCACAGCGGACACCTAATTTGGACTGAGAGTGTGGTGAGTTAGCGAAAAGTTAAGTTTTACAGAATAAGAGGTCTGTTATTCACAACTCATAACATAATACTGCAAATTACAATAAATACATGTTATAGCACAATACAGGAGGAAAAAGGACAAAGGTACCATTACCTAATTTTAATCTGCAATTCACAGCAGCCTCAAGTGCTGGAGGTTTCTTTTGTTTGGATTTTATATTAGAAGACATGAGAAAACAAGAAAGTATAATATTTTTACTTAATCTCACTAAATATCACCTGATGTATATAATTTAGCGCTAATAAAACTTGAACCATGTTGAAATAAGTATCGCCAACGTTACCAACGTCATCTGTAATGTCAAGATGGCGGTTAACACTCGTCAAGAGACCATGTCTGCTGGAGTTAACATCGGTGTCATTTACTGTCATTAGTTATTACGTTTCCAAGGGGAATTGAAATCGATTTGAGTTCTCATTCCGGATTGAATACTGCATGGAAAAGCGAATTCAAATCGAACAGTCTTAAGATCTGATCCTCTTAGAAGTGGGATCGGATGAAATTTTGTTGCATGGAAAAAATTCATTGAATCCGCCGAAGATACTAACTTCTGCTATACTCGTAGAACGCTGCACGCGCGTCATTTTGTTTTCTGGGTGAAAGTGGTGTAATAAAACACAACAAAGCCACTTTTATTGATTCTATAATCTCGCAATATGTTCTTTCCAAAAACATCCACTAATCTCGAAGCGTTCTTAAAATACGCAGAAAATATATTTTTACAGGTTCGCCAACATAAGCCAAGTGACCAACATAAAAGCTTGAATTATTTATGGAATTCATCATGAAAACGCGGATCATATTGAGAACGGAATTGGACTCAAATCTATTTCAGTTCCCCATGAAGGCATAGTGAGTTTCAACTTGAAGACCCGAACAAGAATATAGCGGTTTTTAGAGGAAAATGATATTGGCTTAAATCACTTTTCAGAATAAATATTTTAATTTTATAAGTTTTGACACATAACGCCTTTGAGGATTCCAGTTCTCGTTAATTTTTAATACGCAAATTAACTTAAAGCAAATTTAATCCAAATATAGAGATAACGGAAATATAATTAAACCAACGAATTTCTCTAAAATGCAATTCCAAAATTATACTTTATATAGCCGCGTTATTATACAGTAAAAAACTCGAAACCACAGTCTTTGAGCTGGATTCCTATCAACTTCCTTGGAGGATTTAATCTAATGGCTTCTTATGGTATGGAAAGCATACCTGGTAGCTTTTTTATATATAAACTGAAGTCGTGGATTGAAAAAAAAAAGAAGAAGAAGAAGAAGAAATATGTGATTACCCTAATTTAAATACGATTGAAAAATATGTCTTCTAGTCAATTATAAGACAACGCAGATAGGGAACATCTACATCAGTAAATAGGATAAAAAATAAAGGGCAATGAGAATGTTCTAGAAAGTAGCGGATAATATAGATTAAATATGTTCCCTCACATTCTTCGGGAATATATCTCACATGAACAATGGAAGGTTTTGTAAAAGGGAGGATATATTTATAATCCTAAAGGTCATAACAGCACTTTTGAAAGTGTAACAAGGTAAACCTCCTTGATATCATTTACTATCAGGATATCTTTTAAAACTGTTATTTTATGTTTGAAATTAAATAAAATGTTATTATAAACTAATAAAGAAAGAACGAAACTAAGTGCAATGAACATATAAAGAGTAATTTGAAAATTACGTTATTGTGGGAATAATGAAAAATTATAGTTGTTTCTAGAAAATGTAACAATTAGCAATCCAATACAGTCAATAAAATTTAAAGACAAAGAGGAGATAACAATGATGGTGGTGGTGATGATGCCAATGATGATAATAGTGGTTAAGTTGATGTTAATGAAAGATTTATCTGATTGTTCCATTGAAATGATAATAATGTTGATGTTAATGAAATATTGTTATTTATTTATACCAACAAACTTACTGCTGGTGGTTTTAAACACACAAGTCGTGTGTGGACAATCCTTAAGAGGTGGAATCAGGACTGAAAAATTCAATGCCATAGCGGGGTTTTGAACCACGAGTAGCCGCTCGATAAGCGGAAGATCTGTGTTTCAAATCCTGGCACTGGTATTGAATTTTTCAGGTCTGATTCCAACCCTTAATGAAAGATGTATCAGCTGATCGTTCCGTTGAAATGATGATAATGAAATATGTTTCAGCCGATCGTTTTGTTGAAGTGATGATAATGATGAGTTAATGAAAGATGTTTCAGCTGATCGTTCTGTTGAAATGACAATGATGAAGATGTTAATGAAACATGTTTCAGCTGACGGTTCTGTTAAAATGATGATGATATTAATGAAAGATGATCGTTCTGTTGAAATGATGATAATGATGATGTTAATGAAAGATGTTTTTACATTGAAATAATGATGACGATTCTGATGGTCTTGAAGGTAGATGTTTCAGCTGAACGTTCTGTTGAAAGCAAAGGTGATAAATCCCTTAGGGTGAAATTAAATTGCCAATGTTGAAACTATTGCGTTAGTAAATTATGAAAATCCTCTGGAATTCGTGACCTTGCTTTTGCTCGTGCACATGTGTGTGGAATGCCGGTTGTCATGGTGACAAACAAAGGTAAGCAAATGTGAGTAAGCAAAAGTGAGTCAAGGCATTGCCCCAATATGGTCAAACCATATTCTGTGCCGCAAATGGCTTTGAACGGCACAGCATGAGGAAGGTCGTGTTGGGGGTCACGTGGTCGTGAACTGTTGGTATCCAGAGGATGGTCAACCTACTACACGTATAGGACAGCTCAATAAAAAGGAATAAACATACTACTAATACCATAACGGGCCAAACGTGAAAGTGACCTTTACCAGTCTTAAGCAAGGCTATAGAAGTTATTACAAGGTATGCGAAATGTTACGTGCGTCATAACAGCGATAGAGATTGGTGCCCATTTTATTGGACTTTATGATTCACGAAGCTTTACGTTTTTGGCTTCAAAGTATTAAAAATATCTGTAAGAAACCTTGAGAAATTCAGGTCGCCTCTAAGAGGCGGCGTTTGGCATAATTAGGAAAGCAACAGTTTATGATATAGTTCAACATTTTCTCTTCTCTGCCCATTATCCTTTCCTTATTAAGAAATTTGCTGATGTTGTTATTCTCCTCAAATGATTACCTTGTTTGTACTCGTTTTCCGTTATACTGAGTAAATGCTGCAGTCTGGTAAATCGGACGTCTAATGGTCCAATGTTTTCATTAAATAAATACTAAATTACACAATTTTAGTCACAATGACATGAAAATTTGTATGTAAAGCATATCTGGTAGGTCTACCAAATTCCACTTTTCTTCTTTGTAGGACAGTTTTTGCAACAACAAAAAAATCGCTATTTTAGTATAGTAAAAGAAATGCTTCATGTAAATATTATTTGTCATAGATAAAGTAAACTCTGGATATATGTTTTTCTTGAGTATGTATATAAAACCTTGCATTTTTATTTAGCTATATCAAATACTTTTGGAGAAAAATTATTAAATGCATTGATGGTCATTTTTTTTCAAATTATTAATTATTTTCAAAATCAAAATTCAGTAATAATTAAACCGATCTATCTAGAGTATTTAAAATACCAGGTTTTATGAAACAACTATCTAAGAATATGCGTGCAAGATTCCACAGAAATCTGTTAAGAATTGCTTCAGAAGGAGTATTTTGAAGATTAAAATATGTA
This sequence comes from Tenodera sinensis, assembly GCA_030765045.1. NCBI lineage: Eukaryota > Metazoa > Arthropoda > Insecta > Mantodea > Mantidae > Tenodera > Tenodera sinensis. The sequence goes on from CM060968.1 coordinate 76,575,059, forward strand.
ACAAAAATAGAAAGGGTAGAAATATGACTTAAAAGTTTTAAGTGCACGACAATATATATTTGCTATTTTAGAATTCTCCTAGGCCATATGAAGATCCTTCAGCTAACCATTTAGCTTCTTCATCTTTAATTTTTGCTACTCTTTTGTTTCTCTGATTTTAATGTATTTAATGTAGGTACTTAAAACTGATTATGTTACTAATTATTTTTCTGACTGGATTTACTCTACCAGCTATAACCCTTTCCTTTACATAGAGAGTAGCCTCGTAACCCTTATTGACTTCAGTGATATCTGAAAGCACTGCAATTTGCAATTTCGTTTTAGAAACAAAAATTCAGAAAAACACGACCACATGTTTAACACATGTACATAGACAAAACTTTCGCCACTCTTTAGCACTGCTTTATCAGGATGTATGTTTGCAGAAAATTCCTCTCTTTTTTCTTTAACTGATTACCCTCCCCTTATGTAGAACCTCCACCCCCTAGGGCCTAGGACTTACAAGCCAGTTCCTAGGGTCAGACGCCTGTCGGGGAGCAGAGGAACCTATGGACCGCACAGAGTGAAGCCTGGAAGCGAGTGGTCAGCCAAGCACCACGTATGATAGTGATGAAGATGATGATATGAAATGCAGGTGGAATCGATGATTGGAAAGGTGATTATGGAGCAATAATGAGTGGCGCGGGAAACTGGAGAACCGACGAAAACCCACCCAGACGCCGCTTCGTCTACCACGAATACCACATGCGGGTCCCTGGGATCGAACCCGGACCACCTAGGTGGTAGGTGAGCGGTCTAAATACCCTATACACTAATTTGTTGAAACTACTCGTGCCCTAATTATTGTAAAATGGTTTGAGGAAGTCAGAAACCTTTGCGGGAATGTACACGACAACTTACCAAAGTTTCATACCAATCTATATATAATCCAAGGAAAGAGAGAACAAATACACTTTATTTTAATTCTTAAATGCATTTGCCGTTTTGTGTAGTTATTTCCCCATTTTCTTTCTTTCATTCTTTGTAATGCAATAAAACCGAGCAGGATGATCACCTGCAGCCCACATCCACAAAGTCGCGGGTTCGATCCCATGGTTTTTGGGGGGTTTCCCTATGTTGCCAGGAGAAAGCTGGGTAGTAAATTAAGTCCCCCGAATTACTTTCCCTCAATTTCATTTCGTTTCTCATTTCCTTTCAACCTTCATGTGGGTAGTCTCTTTCAGGGTAGTAAGTGTCGGCAGAGGTCTTGGCATTGCATGGTAGGAATATGCTCTTGGTAAATCTTCGTCCTTCGGCGGGGCTGTCCCCGATCTCCTAACCCCTTGCGGTTAGACCGCAGGTGGGAGGAACGCCGATTGTACTAGATGCCGTGTGCTTCAGTCTGCAAATGGTAGGAACCCTGCCCTCTTCTTTGTCGTGACTCCATGGGTTGGCCGCCCTATGTCTCCTCTGGCCCCATCCTTTCTCCCGCAGTTTCCCATAAGGGGCAAAGGTGCAAACGATCTTCAAAGTCGACATACGGAATCCCCTCCGCGACGTCCTGTCCCATCCTATTTTATCCTATCCTTTTGCAATAAACAGAAAACTAATCTTAACTTTTGATCGTTCTCTTGATATACCGAATGATAGAAAATGTTGTTTTCAACGTTTCAAGGATAGCAGAGGAACAACGGTTTATGTGACAAAATTCATGTATATCCTCCATGAGGAACAGACAGTCAACGCCTCAGACGCAACTGTACCTTCACCAAGAAGACTTCCACCACGCCACCGATGATGTCCACCGCAGTAGTGGACGAAACGTCTGGACCAAGTTACTCCAGCAGACCACGGCAGATCAGCCCGGAAGACTCTTTTAGAATTTAGAATTGAAGTGTGTTTCAGAACAGAATTATTAGTAGAGATTTGTGACTCCCTCGGTACCCCGACCCAACCACCTGCGATTTATATATTTGGGGTAACTTAAAGCATAAAGTGAACGAGACAAGTCCACAAAGCCTGGAAGAATTAAAACAAAATATCCGCCAGGAAATTACCAATATTTGCCAACGTGAGCTATTGCGAGTGATGGTTAGTTTCCTGTAAAGTCTTTAAAAGTACTTTTAAAAATGTTGTATGGTTTCATCCACACTGTTCTATGACAGCGGCAGTCGGCGACGAGCGTCGAAGACCCGTACAGATCCGTACACAGCACTGTCGGTTCACAGTCTTTTGGATCACCCGTTAGTAGGTTAGTCACCGTTGACTTTATTTGTTTATTATCAGTCTGTTGTTTGTAGAGGAGCGACATAGTTTAGCAGCAGTAAACTAACAGCGGCAGTTAATGTCAGAGTACGGCAGTAAAATGTGGAGTACATTACTGTATGAATTGATCTGTAGTAATTAAAGGTTTACTGAGGTAAACCAGTAGTAAATAAAAAACCATTTGTTGACATTGTTTCCCATACGGAAATCCCTTTGCTGGATATTTTTGTGCTATTCGTCTCGTCAAGTTTACTGCACAGTGTAACAACAATGACATTTTTGATAGCTTTTGAATAACAGACTTCACGTCTTCTGACCTTTCGTAGAAGTGGTGTAATATTGTATAATTATTGTAGCGTGCATTTTATTCATATTGACATTCTTTACAGGGCGTTAAATGTTTAAACGATGTTTTGATCGTGGAGGATCTATTCCACCTCATTCTACGGGCAAAACAGTGAATGTACATGAATCTTTTCACATAAAATAGTTATATGTATTCATGTTTAACTAAAGTAACTGTTCGTGACATTAAAATTGAAATAAAAGGGACACTGGGAGTGAAATTTGAAAAGTTCCACATTTTTTGATAGATTTTTCTGAAATTTTTACTGTATTTGTATTTATATGAGAATAGGAGGTACACCAACTTTCATTAAAATTGGATAATTCGTTTAGGATATATAAATTATTTTATGAATTTAATAGGCACATTTTCAAAATAGAGCTCGCGTCTATTGAATTTTCAAAATTCATTTATATTGGCAGAACTGATACTCTAAAACATGGGTAACAATTTTATGAAGAGATATTTCAAATACGTTTGCTGATTATGCTGTACATATTTTTTTAATAACAAAGAAAATTTAATCTTAAAAAGTGTTGATTTTTTCATACAAAAAATGTTTTTGGAATTCATGTTAATGATAACATCAATATTGAATCATAGTTTTGTTTAACTGCTATTTATGAATAGTTTTGGAAATTTTCATTCAATTTGAAGCAAAACTCAGGCGCGACCTTCTTTTGGAATGTGCAGAAACGTAGTTTTGAGAAAAACAGGCTTTTGTATAGGAACATGCTGTGTACGTTAAGGGAAGAGTGCTGTTTGAAAGGGCCGTAATGACCACATGGAGTGGGGGATATGAAGCATGTTAGCTGATCCAAATGCACCGGTGTTAAGGTAAAAAAACAATTTTCGACTTTTTGACAATTTTGACCAAAATTTCACTCCCAGTGTCCCTTTAATGTGTATATTTTAATAGCTAAGTATTCTCTTTTAGGAGCATAATGTTGACAGTTGAATACTTCTGTCCGCCTCTGTATATGAACCAAGTATACCACCATGCTTTATATTCCTACTAAGAGGTAATTTAATATACGGTGTAAACGTGTAATCATAGCGCACCTTGTGAACCTGTTTAACAACACATTATTGCTGCGAAGGATAGCAAAGCAAACATAAGCATCGTAAGAGGGGCACGTTATTGCAGACTCGGCCTTGGTAGGTTTCGGAACCACTGTACTGAAGTCTCTGTGGTGCCAGACTTGGTGCTATTGCAAAATAACAGCCAATGAAAGTTCAAGTTCGCTGAAAGGCGCATTGTGTTTCATGGACATCATGTCAGCTGTGAGAGGAAGTATTGAACATTTGTGTAGCAGAACCTTGAAAAAGCGGCGTCTGTTAGCGCCATATTACGTAAACGTGCGGTTGAATGAGTCACGGAGTTTGGAAACCACTCCAAATAAGCTACAGAGACATTTGAGTACGAAGCAGTACGTTTTAGCTCTCACTTACACAAACAAGGAAAACAACTTATATTTCTGGATAGAACATGCAAACTTAGAAAACCCACACACATTGACGCTAGGATTTAAGGGACACTGGGAGTGAAATTTTGGTCAAAATTGTCAAAAAGTCGATTTTTTTTTTTAACCTTAAAATGTTCCTGGAACACCTGTGCATCTGGATCAGCTAACATTTTTCATATCCCCCGCTCCATGTGGTCATTACGGCCCTTTCAAATAGTGCTCTTCCCTTAACGTTCACAGTATGTTCCTATATAAAAGCCTGTTTTTCTCAAAACTACATTTCTGCACATTCCAAAAGAAGGTCGCGCCTGAGTTTTGCTTCAAATTCAATGAAAATTTCCAAAAGTATTCATAAATAGCAGCTAAATAAAACTATGATACAATATTGATGTTATCATTGACATGAATTCCAAAAAAATTTTTTTTGTATGAAAAAAATCAATAATTTATAAGATTATATTTTCTTTGTTAGTAAAAAAAATTATGTACAGCATAATCACCAAACGTATTTGAAATATCTCTTCATACAATTGTTACCCATGTTTTAGAGTACCAGTTCTGCCAATATAAAGGAATTTTGAAAAGTCAATAGACGCGAGCTACATTTTGAAAATGTGCCTAATAATTTCACAAAATAATTTATATATCATAAACGAATTATCCAATTTTAATGAAATTTGGTGTACCTCCTATTCTCATATAAATACAAACACAGTAAAAATTTCAGAAAATCTATCAAGAAATGTGGAACTTTCAAATTTCACTCCCAGTGTCCCTTAAAATAGCGCAAAGAAATGAAATTTTAAGAAACGAACATTCATCCCCTTCTGTGCATTACTTTCGCTAGCCTTTCTGGTTCTGAATGTAGAAATGTGTCAGTCCCCTGCACCCTCACTTAGATTCTCTATTTCTTCACTCTGCTTAAGGGTTTAATAATCATGCAATAGTATCATGATTATTTAACCAGGCCCTTGTAGCTTCCCTTGTCTTTACCCCTCTGCAATGACAGCAGTATTCATACTACTGGCTGGACATAGTTATGATCAGTGACACGTCGGCATGAAGGGAAAGTATTGATTATTTCTGACGGCTCACTAAATCGTTTCTCAACTGTTGCTTGGTTCACAGCATGTCTTATGCATCAGAAACTACACGTGGTCAGATTATTGGTCTATGGCAAACTGGTACCGCAGTTCGAGACAAATTTCACGAACTGTGCAAATTCACAGAAATGTAATTAATGCCACCCAAGAAAGGCGGTTTATTGATGGGTATTAGAAGAAAACCTTTCATTCGAAAGCAAAATCTATATTTTTAATATAACGTAACATACAAACATGTTTAAGGTTATTTCGATAGGAATTTTACTTCCAGTGTAAATATATGGAGAATCTGTAGAAAGATTAAGCGTTTTTATATTTTTCTATATAATATTGCATTATGTTTAGTGTAAAGTTTTACACTTTTTTCATTCTAAGGACAAAATTGAAGCTATTCTTATAACACAGAATCGCTTAACCCAATAAATGTTGCTTAGTTCTAACAAAATGTGCAACTTTTTCCTTAATAGGCATTATGAATCTGGAGATAAATCCAAAGAAAATTAAAACGTGGCTTTTATACGAGGCCAGATATATCTACCCTTGCCCTTCCCCACATTTCCTTGTTCTCGTTACAGTGCCACCCCTCTTGCCCCGTATTGCAAAGCTGTCAGCATTCATTGGTCAGAATTATGTCTCGTACCTTGCTAGACGATATGAAAGCGAGAGATGGTCCCAAGCAGTGCGTATTATTAAATTCACTTTGTGTCCGTGTACGAAGCTCAAAATGGTATTAGACTGTGCAACATTTCAAAATCAGAATTCAGGTGGTTAGCTCTGTCATAAGGTAATGAAAATTACACCTCCAATAATGTTTTTGGTGCGCTGATAATACAAAATGTATGTAACTTCATAAATATTATCAATAGACTTTTTAAGTGAGGTATAGGTATATATGAAATTTTAAAAGTCCATGTTATTAGTGACATATACCTGCCACAATTTTATTTACAGATCTTACAATTTTGAGAGAGACATAAAGTGCTTAACGATCAACAATATCAGTGGATTAGTTTCTTTATCAGTGAAATATAAGCTCGAAAAATGTGCATAGCAAAACTATTACTCCAGTTAAAATGCATAATTTTTAACTTCAAAAATTCAATATATTGCATATAATAATTATTCTTCCGCTCACTTTGTTAAACTAGATGATTTGTAACATCAAAAACGAGTCAGCCCTCTAAGTTAAGTAGTTTCTGAGAAAAATGTACCCAAAGCTGTAAAATGTGCTGTAAAAAGTAGGTAAATTAATAGCTTTTGGCTTACTCACCAAAATTTAAAACATTCCTGCACCATAATCTCTTTGATCCAATGGTTCTTGATCTTCTTCCTCTTCAAGCTCCGTTTCTTGATTCCAGCCTCTCTGGTCAATTCTTTTTTAACTCTCTCTACCACGAACCTAAATACGTAGAAGAATCTTTTCATTCCACATAGAAATTCGACGTAGAGATTTCACTGGAAAAACGCTTTCAGCCCTTGTGACCTAAAAAGAGGCACTTTAGAAAACAAAGTCCGTGTGTGGGTACTGTGTATGACTGTGAATAACATATAAAAAAAACCAAATGTCAGATAAATACAAAATTTAGTATTTAGGTGCAGTCCTTACAAAGGTAAGACACGAATATTTTCAAGAAAATCTCCTAAGCCTACGCTACACTTTACGTGTAAAGTCTTTCGATGCTTTTATTATTCTCAAAATGGCTATACTAGTTTACTGGGAATAGACTGATGCCTTCATTCGGAAGCAATTCCGTGTAATTTTGAGCAACTGGTAAACCATAAGATATACGCAAAAACTTACTGCAGAAAAATGCAATCAGTATTTAAAACGTCAGTTTATTTCTAATAACTTCTTTAGGCATCAGCCATTTCGAAATGAGCAGGCTGGCTCAGATGCTAACGTCGGGAGCTTGCGAGTTCAATTCCCTGGCCTTGGGTTTTTCCGATTTCTCTGGAAATACGGTGCTTGGCTGAGGGGAGGCGCTATGGTTGGGCGGCCGCCCTCCTAGGGGGACTGAATGCTCAGCTGGAACCGGCTGGTGGGGAACTCTGTGGCGAAGTGGAACTCCGTCGGGCTGAAGAACTTGCCTGCACCTGTTAGGGACCCACCGTGGTTGCGGTTCCATCTGTGATGGTTCTGGCCACCTGTAGGGTTCTTTCATCTCATCCTTCCTCCCAGGGTCTGACGCACAATAAGCCATCGGCTGACGTGCAGGAATCCTTACAGAGAGCCATTTCCGAGATATGTGTTGTTGTTGGTTGGAATTTCTCAATATGTACTTTTCTCATCTTCAGTTGTTTCTCGCGAACAGTATGAAATCTAAAGCCTAATGTAAGTGACCCACTTTGAAAAATTTAACTATCGTTCACTCGCCTATACACTTCTTGTATCTACCCCGAGTTGTATAATGAAAATATTTCGGCAAAGGTTTATCTCCATTAAAATGAACTGGACAGAAAAATATGCTTTTGCAAAAGAATTTGTACAAGCAATAAAAAACTAAACGACGGTGGGTGGAAAAAGTCATGTGGACATAACACATCAGATTTTTTATGCATATGTTTGGCATTAAATCCAAACTTTTCCATAGAATTCAGATCTAGGGATGGCAAGTGTTTCTAGATATCTTTTCCTAAAAGCACATTTATTTATTCCGGGGGCTTAATAAAACAGGTATTTCCGGTTAATGTCGATATGAGTATTTTAATGTAATGGAACACTTTTTCTACTTGCTATGCGTAGTAGAGAAAGCAAAAATATCAGCATTAAGTTTGTGATGGTTGGATTGCAAATATATTGTTTCTTTTCTATATTTGTAATCCGTTTCACGGCAACTCAGGTAAAGTTGATGGCAGCGTGGCACCTGCTGCATACGCCACAGGAATATCAAGTAAGTTCTGATTTCCATATCACTTCAGTGTAATTGAGGCTGTTGTCGAGTTTGTCTTAACAGTCGTTGTCTTGTAAGTGTTATTAATTATTGCTATAGTTTGCATAATGTCTTTAAATATGCACATATTGATATAAAGAATTGTTGTTTATGATTTTTATGTGAATAGAGTCTTGCAGGGAGGTTAAAAGGTGATTCTTAAGTGCTCCTGCTGAACGTACTGAAGAGGTGAGGAGAGATGAGGGAAGAAGAGTAGAGGAGAGGAGAGGAGAAAATTGAAAATTCATTTTCGTGGATTTTACACGTACTTGCCCAAAACGTAACGTTTAGACTGCTTACTTATTAAGGCCGGTTTTATAAAAGTTAATGTAAGTTCAACCATCTGAAGATGACCTTCATCATCATTGTCACCATCACCATCATCATCATCATCATCATCATCATCATCATCATCATCATCATCATACGCTATAAGAAACCTAATTTTAACTTCCAAATGACTAAAAGATTAAAAAAGCATACATGAGACCTATATATTAGAATTTACGCTTGTTTGTATATTTTATTGTAAACGAGATAGTCAATGGTGCAAACTGAAATCAGCTTATTCTTCTAGTCCAGTCATGGTCCAATGGACTAAAATTACAATTGCCGAATACATCCATATTCAAAACAAACAAATAAATTGTTCGTTAAATTCGTACAAAAGATACAGTTTTATGATGATGCTATACACCAGGGATTTCCAACCTTGTCTTTTTGAAGAAGCTTACCTAATGTGCGACTATACCCCACTCCACTCCTTCAGCTGGAGGGACAGACAGTAACCAGTGATAGATACAAACAGGCGATTGCATGGTCGTTTCTATGTCATACCTTAAATTTTCTGCGAATGTCCTCAGAAAACCTCTTCATTCTGGATGATTTTTCCATAAATGGTAAACAGTAAGGACAGACAAAAGCTTACTAAATAAAAAATGTGGATCTGGTTAAAACACAATTTATGTCAAATACTTCGTTTTTCTTTTAAGTGAACCATTTCGGAGATTTCTTTCTTGTTTGTATGATTTGCTAATACTTATACTTTTTTCAAGTAGGAATATATTATTCGTTTTTTATCTCTTCGCCTTGCAAAGCAAGAAAATGCTTATGTCGATTAAAGTGATGTAGATATAGAAATAAGTATTTGCAAGAATAGTGTGTATATGAGTGAGTATAGCGCTACGTATATTTGCGAACAGAGTTTGTCAAAATTGAACTATACTAAAAGTCTTTATCGCAATAGGTTACGCGACGGTCACTTGGTGTATCTTCTAAGGCGCTTCAACTTTGTCGCCACATATTGATAGACTTCTTAAATGTAAGCAGTACCAAAGAACTCACTAATTAGTGAATGTATAGCGCATAAGATTTGAAAGTGCTTTCATAAATCAAACGCAACTTACATGTAACCAAACTGCCACTGTAACACAATGCACGACTGGGGGCTAAAGAGAGGCAAAGTCCGCGTATAGTGGAAGAAGCTAAACCCATCCTACCCTCTTTTACAAACGTTAGACATAGCTGCTATATACTGTTAGCTCCATTATTGTGTAACTCCGATTTGCGCCGTAGCCTATCTCGTTGAAATTCAGTTTTTCTTTATGGATGCTCTTTAACTTATGGTTCTCAGCGTTCCATTCTGTATTGGGCGTGAAAGTCGGTTTAATTTTGCTCAGAGGCCTCAATCAGATTTGAGTTTCTTTTTCGTGCCGTAAATCTACAACACGGGACCACTGGCTTTACTTCCTTTCCAAAGCAAGCCATGCAAGCCGAAAAAAGTCCATCGCCCTTTGCTGGGCTTGCACCCGCGACCTCGGGAAGCAGAGACCAGCATGTCACCCTTAAACCACAGAGGACGACGTCATTTAAAGACTTCTCTGTTACTCCATAAAGAATGCATGTAGAAACAAAAGACCATTATGTTTTATTCAAAACAAAACACATTAATGCCCATGAAGTAACAGCTAAGTTTGAAGGAATGCTATGTAATTTATTCCTCGGTATGCTAAACAAACACACGCGACGGGGCAAAACAAACGACAATCATATCCGTTATAACGGTACGATGTGTGACTTTATTTCCATAATTGCCATTTGTCAAACACTGTAGATGTGTGTAATAAAACGGTATCAAAAGTTCTGAGAAACCTTTATCCAAATTCTATATGTGCATGTAGTGAAGTAGGAATCCTTAAATATCCTCTATGTAAATCGTTGTATTTCTCCTTTATGTTGCAATGAACTATTACCAATCTATAGTACATAAAGGAGAAACATTGTATCCGAAATTATTAATTATAATATTATTTTATAATTAATAACTGAAGTAGCTATCTATATACCAAATACGCTGAAGTATTTGCGTACGCGATTTATACGTTGAGTTGGCGCCATAACCGAGCGGTTAGACAGTTCGCCTACCACCTAGGTGGTCGGGGTTCGATCCCAGGGACTCACATGTAGTATTCGAGATGGACGAAGCGGCGTCAAGGCAGGATTTTTCTCCGAGTTCTCCGGTTTCCCCCACCATTCATTCCACTGATTGCTTCCAATAATCGATTTCGCCTGCATTGCAAATCCTCTTCCTCACTGTCATACCTGATGCTTGGCTGATCACCCGCTTGCAGGTCTTCACTCTGTCCGGTCCATAGGTTCCTGTGCTCCTCGACAAGCGTCTGACCCTAGACACTGGCTTGTAAGTCTTAGTGGGTGTAAGTCCTACATAAGGGGAGGGTAATCAAATAAGGAAGAAGAAAAAGGACATTGCGGCCAGCAAAATCTCGGCAGGAGTAGGAAAAGAAATATGTTGCATTTAAATACTGGGGCAAGGTAAGCGTGTTTCTCTTATGAACAAGGATGTGATACTGACTAATCTACAGTAAAACTCAGATGCTGAAAGCTTCCTCACTATAGCCCAAATACCCTAAAACTACTGTGATATATTGACATGAAATATTTTAGTAACGTAGTCTCTTTTCTTAAGTGCAGTTGTGATCGATGAGTTAGGAACATCTCTTCTTGAAAATGGAGCAAGTAGAAACTAGACGAAATCCCTTCCTGGACATTTCTGTGTTACGATCTCTGCATTTGTAAACCACGAATGCACGCGTCAATCTGCATATCTGTGAATTACCCAAAAACGAACATTAAGATAAATACCAATTTTCATAATATTGAGTTGAACTGTTTAAGCATTACTGGCGAAGATTTTCAAGAAAACTTACCTCCCCAAAAGTCTCATTACGTGAAAAAAGTCATCTTCATAGTGATACAATTTTGTATATTGAAACACATAGAAACTTAATACAAGATGCAGAGCTGGTTTAAATTCCGTGTTTGGTGTTTACGCTTCACGAAGTGCGTTATCTACGGACATACAGTAAACTTAGTGGTGGTTCCTTTTTCTTCCCATCACAAGAGTCGAGTACCTCGGATAAATACTGAATGCTGTTACCGCAAGTTGTGTGTAAACAAGCGCTTATTGCTAAATTTGAAATCTTTCCAACATAGAAACATATCGTGAACAACGCAACATGATAAAAGTAATACCTTACACATAATGAAAAGGTTTATATTATTGTGACAAAAACGACAAAATCCGTCCGGTTACTTTTCTATTACTTTATTTTCTTCTAAACTTTTGCACAAATACGCTCATCTTTAACAGAGCCTATAGTATTTCGTGATATCACAACTCACAACTGTTTACTTCTCGTAACCTTGACTCAGTCCTTTTTTCACTTTCTCTGTCTCTCATACAGTCACTATGACGATGCCATCAGTTGAAGCCGTTAGAATCTTCACGACAACCGTGCCACTGACAGTCTCAAAACTGTAAATAACTCACTCACTGCTGTTTCCTCGCCTCCTTATATAGCGGGGATGAAGTCACAGGACCTTTCGCGAACTTCTTCAAACACTTCGGCAATGATGTAGCCAGATCTTTCTTGAAAGCTCTGGAGAAACGTTTTGGTTCTGCCACTCGATTGTTGTTAGCCACCTACACACAAACAGTCAGATGAGGCAGTCTGATCTGGTATGTGGTGTGAAGTAGCTTAGCCCTGAGCGTCCTTTGTTTTATGCCACTCCCGGCGTCACATTATTATTGTTTTGTTTTGTTCTTTTCCGCACAGGAAATTACACACATTACAAACTGCCTCTGTAATCTGATGGTTAGCATGCTAACCTTCAAATTAGAGGTTCCGAGTTCGATTCCCTGCTGGAAGGTGGGAATTTTTCTTTAGGATTACTCCAAAGCCTCTGTAGGGTCTGGAAGTATGAATGAGACTGTGAATGCGTAAGTCAATTTAATGTAAAACCAAAAGTAATCCCAACCCAAAGATTAAAAGCATTGTACAGTGAGTGAAAATAATTGCTTTTAAGCCTTTGTTCCTAAGGTAAAAGGCCGCAATGTGACCTTAGAATAAATGGAATATTAAAACCCGAAACAAAAAAAAAACATGTTACACCAACTTACACATTAAGATATATATATATAAGCACGTAGCACCCCGTAGATATGTGTTTATCCCTATGTATCTCTCAAATATGAAGTTGGCAGCACAGAGCTTTGCACCTTCATAGTCATATATTTTGTTGTTTTTTTTTAACTGGTACGTATTAATTAGGTATGTAAATAAACAAATCTAATGTGTTGCACTCACAGAACTTTCTCTGCTCTTGTTAAGGTGTTTCATACAGACACTTGCGCTTTTGTCCACTTCGTGTTAATTTTAAGACAAACACTTGCAGAAACTGTCTAATTGCATAATTCCTTGTAGGTAAAAGTGGAATAGGAGACTATACTTGGCTTTGGGCCGTAGTAAAATATTTTAAGATCTAATTGCTAAGTGATGCCTTTTAAATTCCATTTTCTTTGCATGGTCAAGGGATAGTAATAAAAAAGAATGACGACTTCTCATTCACAAAATAACATGGAATACTCGGAAATTGCTGCCTCCATAAAAATGTAAATCATATGCATTAATGAAATCTGCGTTTGTTTATAGTTAGTAAGATTTGCCAGTTATGTAAGTCATTTGGAACAAAGGCGACTTAAGCGGCTACTTCCAGAAAGTTCAATATATATACTATATTTTATTGGTTATAAAAATCTTAAACATTTTTATAACCAATAAAATATAGTGTATACTGAACTTTCTGGAAGTAGAATCTTAAACATTTTTATAACCAATAAAATATAGTATATATTGAACTTTCTGGAAGTAGCTGCTGAAGTCGCCTTTGTTCTATATGGCAATGTAATCAAATTCGTAAAGTCATTTTGAGAAAACCAAATTAAACAAAAAAAGATTGCATGTAAAGGGTAGTTAGGGATGGGAGGATTTTTTTTCTTGTTTATCTTATTTGTTCCCTTAGAAGACGCTGATGTAAATGCGAACTTTGGTATTTAATCGACTTCGAGAAAAACACACAAACACACAGACATGCTTTTCTAAAATTGTTTTTTTTTTTCTTTTTGATTCAGAGAGTTTCATGGAATTTTTGAGTGGAATGCATTACTTTCTCCATTTACTGAAGTGCACCTAGCTATATAATTATAGTAGGTTAAAGTTAAAACATCTGCACCTTGTTTTTCGTACCATAGTTTTCCAACAGAAAAGCTACATAATTGTCAAATATTACAGAAGCCCTTGTCACATATATAAATGAATATATGTTTGTCTACTATACCTTCCTAAACCGCTTGACCGATCGCCTCGAAATTCGGGAAGTATATGTATTTTTTATGGGGAATGTTTGTATGCTATCTATTTTACTATACAACATAACACTCACATGGTTTTCTCTACTCGCTTTCTTTTACGTACTAAATGCACATATGTCTCACTCTTCTCCGATACCCGAAGGCAAGCGAGACACTACTCCCACTCTAGCATTTTTCGTCACACAAAAAGGTTGCGGATCAGAGTTTCAAAGTCCTCCTATAAGAAGTTTCACTTCAATAATGTAAAAACGAATCAACTGTATGAGAAAATACAATAACGGCGGGAACACAGCCTGGTTATCAAAATAGGCACTAGACTATCCGAGTGTAGGTACAGCATCTTGCTGGAAGTAACCTGATGTTAAGATACGGAGGGAAAGATTATCAACAACAAACGTGTGTAACATATCTAGGTAAGAAACTCCCGTTACAGTCTGACATTTGAAGAAAATATGGACCAAATACTTCAAATTTCGAAACACGCAACATAAGTCCTACATTAACTTTCGGAGAGAATCCAGTGTGCTCTGCTCATGAAGACCGTCTGTACTGCAAATGATGCAATTGTACTTATTCACGTTGCCTCTAACATGAAATGTGGCTTCATCCGACATAAAGAACTCAACATTAGGGCCTATGTGCGTCATCTGTAATGTCACTTCTGCAACTCTGCCCAAGTATTTATCTGCGTCATAAAGGACCTGCATCATTCTCAGATCAAGCTGGAGAGTTCTTAAGATACTTCTTCACGCGATTGCGGTTTCCAATGGTAGTCTTGTAATGGACTTTTCTGGGTATAATCTTCCGTTCGAATGGTGACAGATTCGGTGAGTACAAATTTCGCAGTCGACGCATAGTTGAACGACTTGGAGGATCCTTATGAAACCATTGCTGAAATTCGTTTTTTACAATTGCGGGCGGTCCAAACACTTTTATCCAAGCTGCTACGTTTCTTCGCTCTTCCAAAGTGGATCGAGTCTACAACAAAGAAAATATAAAATTATGCAGAACTATATGAGAGGTAACATCCATTTGTCCAACTGATGAATATGATTTATTGTAAATACAAAGGAAGTAATGTAAAAAGTTCTTCCTTAAGAGGTATTAGAGGCTTTCGCATTCAAAAACTTCGGCTCATATATCTATAAAATTAGATTAAAGCCTTTTAGAGGTTTCCATACTGTTAAATTACATATGCATGCACTTCTTGAAAAATGACAAAGAAACAACTACAGCACAAGATCGACTGACACTTTTTAAAACTCTGTCTCTTTTAGTTGAACTCTTACACCATACCACCTATGTACCGGGTGGTAATAGGCAACCCTGCATTTTACAGACGATGCGAAATGCAGGTACCGACACCTATTAGGCCTACATGATGATGATTTGGGGTTTAAGGGCGCTAAACTTCGAGGTCATCAGCGCCCTTAAAACATTCATGGTAACAGCCGGATATAAATTTGGATCAAAAGTAAAATTACTAGCAACAAAGAAAATATACAGATAGACGTAAAAAACAGTGGCAATAGCCAGATATAAAACAAGGTGATACATATGTCAGAAAGCATGAAAAGAGATATCTAAAATTTTAAATCCTCAAATTGATACTGCACTCCGCTAAAAAATTAAGAACTCTATCATCCGCTAAGACCTCTGCAAGTCTGACAGACAGCTGCAGAGAGTCTCGAAGGTGCGCTAGAGAGGAACACTGTAACAGCACGTGACGGACTGACAGTAGATTGTCATACCATATTGTCATATGGTGGTCCTTGTTAACGTGCTCTAGTAGAGCAATGCTTAACATGCTGAAAAGTTATGTTGATGTTCGGGAATCCGGGAATAATCTTTTTAAATTCATTCCTATTTACAGCTCGAGAAGTTTCAACAAATCATGTGTTCTTTCCGAATGCAGTAGAAAGTGGATTTGCCTGTAAATACGAATGATCATAATATAGACTTGCAACGCTAGCTAATTTATACGTACTTACATACTGCATTTTGCAAACTCTGATAAAAGTTTATTGACTTTCTTTTGTATGAAGCAATAGCTTTAAATAGCAAAATACAGTGAAACCTGCCTAAAACGGAGCGCAGGTTTCTGTCTTCCAAAGGGTTTTACATACTTCAGTAAAACAGAGTACAAAAATATAATCGTGTAGAACTAAACTGAAGGAATAATTTAAAATAAAATTCTGTAAATAAAAAGTAGGTTCACTTGTATGTTTTACTGTATTTTCAACTTACATGTCATACATAATTGCAGTCTCGCCATTAGTTTCTTTCTTCACACGCGAACACGCTATGATCTCCTTTGATCTTGCATCAGCTCTAAGAGTTCTGGAACATTCTTGGAAGCTGCAAATTCCTGAAGGTCACTCGAAACAGTTAATGTTTCTCTAAAAGTGCGTATTTTTTCTCCCTTTTGTTGGCTTCGTCATCCGTCGTCGTTATTGTCGTCATCTATTCCTTCCATGACGTCACAACTGCTATTCCCAGCAGCAATATCTGCTTCACTTTGAATGTCTTCAGTCTTCGTTATCAAACCGCGTAACTATGTATTAAGCATAATGAAAATCTGTCTTAGATTTCCACGTTAAGCAGTTTTCCGGTTTTGAGTTTTATTTAACATAGGAAATAGCTCCGTTCCGAGATTTATTTTCCGGTAGTCCAGGTTTCCGGTATATAGGGGGTCTGGTTTAGTCAGGTTTTACTGTATTAAATAATGATGCCTTAAGTTGTAATTACAATGTTACTATGCATTTATTTATGATATTCATTAAAGCATATTATAACAACTAACAATTTGTTTTCATGAAATTCACATAGTAATTAAACTAATTAAGTGAAACTACACATCCATGCCTAGATATCAGCTCTTCTTCAACTCCCCTGTTCTACCACTATCGTGGCGTCAGGGGTTTACCTCGGATCCATTTTCTAAACCCAATAATCCTCTGCTAGCCTATTAAACTGATCGAAAGTCTTTCCTTTATTAGCCACCACTCTATTAATCCCTTCTTCCAGCTAATGTTTTTATATTCCATGTTCCAATTTCTTAATCCATATTTGTCGCGCAGTCTTCGTCTATTTATCCGTCCCTCTCCGATGCTCACATTTTCCTTCTGAATCCGACTTTACTTAAGGTGAGGGATAAGCCCAACCCTTAAGCTCGCTGTTTTATCCCCAGGGAACTTGGTGTGTCCTCAGTTCTTGAGGTGGGGATTGGGTATTTCCTCCCAGCTCCGAAAGGTTATGGTTTTCCCGCCAATACTCGGGAGGCTGTTTGCAGTCGTTTCCCACTGGGCGATGGGGTCACCACTTCCCTACGCCAAAACTATCACAAAAGACAGCTTCAAGGGGCATTATATGAACCTGGCACCTTCACCGCTGAAGGCCAAAGTGCACACTGTTACGCTACGAGCGGAAGTTACTTCACTCAGTGGTACAAAGCAGTCATTTCGGCCGAAAATGATACGACGCACACCAGGACTGCACAACGCCTCAAATGGTAGGATTGAGTGGAGTTAAAGGGCCCGTCGACAGCTAGATCATTTGGGCCCTTATAGAGCAAAATGAGGTAATGATAAAACTTTTGAAAATATTGATTGTATTCTGAAGAATCCAAGAATGCTAACAAAAATGAGGTGATTCTTGTGTTTGGATGTTGCTGCACTTGTCAGAATGACTATTTCAGGTGTTCTTACAGGCACATTGGAGAAAAATGTATAGTGTCTGACATGACGTCATTGCTGCGTTTTTGCCATGGTAATTACATCATTCATTTTCTCGCACTGGTGCCAGAAAGAGGGTAATTTCACACGAGTTATGCCGTCATAAGCTGTTTTAATGCTAGTATTGGATAAAACAAATTTTCAGTATTGGATTTATAATCATTAATATTGTGACTTTTTTTGGAGGGTGTGAAGTAAAGAAGACAGATGTAGTTGGGATAAAGATACACTTTTATTTCCGTAAACAGTAGCTTTTTACACTCGTTGCAACAGCAAGAAAGTCTTTTCCGATTCACTAACAGCACGGCTCCAAATTCGTAACACAAGAACTGTTCCTTCTCCGTCGGCACGACTCCTCAACGCTTTGCATACGTCTCTTCTTTCCGTCGGCACGACTACTCAACACTTCACATACGTCTGTCCTTTCCGTCGGCACGACTACTCAACGCTTCACATGTGGACATGTCTGTCCACTGTCTGTCGCACTTTACCGCTATTTATATCTCTCAGGCACTATTCTGGAAAGTTCAGTTATTGCGGTGAAATACAAAGCAGAAGATTCCAGAAGCCTCTATCCTTTTCTCTCTTTCGGCAAGCGCCCCAACAATGCGGCCATTCTCTGTCTCTTTCCTTCAGCTCCTTTGCGGTAGTGCCGACAATAATGCGATGGGTGACAATATGTATATAGTGTCTAAACCAGCCCTAACAACATTGTCCTTTTTATGTATATCTGATAAGGGTATTACATACTTATGCTGTGAGTTGTTTACATTGAGTTTCCGCTCGCTTTATATATGTTGGGTGAATACAAAAGTCGGTATTTGCTTATCAAGCAAATCAATTTGCTCATCATCACTTCTTTTAATAAAATGATGTTTTAATTTGTGTTAATTATATCCAGTACATGCCTATGCAAAGCTGATTTATGAGACCACTTTGTGTACCGATCACTCTATACGGAAATGAACTTCCGTCTTCCCAAAAAGGAATAACTCATGAATATTCACCAATTAATCTAGTGAAATGACCCAATTTCAATCTCAGAAATACTATGTTTTCAGATGTGTGTAGAACACATAGTGATGCAATGCCATGTTTGGAAGGGCACCATCACGGTGTTTTCACCGTATACGGAAAAGCGAAATGACCATATGGTCGGCTTGCCCCCTGGCGGGAATCCAAATGGACCGAGGTCGAGGTCGAGCAAAAGTCTCTCAGAGGCCAAGGCCATTTGCTTGTTCTGAAGTGGGACAAGGAAGCTGTTATTGAATTAGTCACCTGTGCATACATAACGGATGCTTTGTTTGTCAACAAGTAATGAACAAATGTCTTTACATTTTCTGAGATAGATGCCTATTTTGTAACATGACAACACTCGCCTTCCACTGCAAAGAAGGAATTTGCCGCGATGGGAGTGGTGTCTAAGAATTGCGTCATGTTCTATTCACACCTACTTCAGCTATAAATACTTCTTTTAGATGAAAATGGAAGCAAAATAAGACTGAAATAATATAAAAATTCAGATAACAGAACATTCGTTTCATACTACCGTGTGATCCAAATGTCAGTTGGCAAATGCAGTTATTTCAGTGATGTAAAAATGTTAAAATTAACAAGATTGAACGTTCATCCTGCTCATTTAAGGGGACCTAGGACAGATTATATGATTTTCTACAATTTTCTTCCAATATTTTTGAATTTTTGTATGTTGGTTTTGTATGTTTCAATAACATTGCTGAAGTAGTTTTTCAGCTACAAGCTATTTTCTATTTTGAAAAATATGAAATGCTCCTTGCAGCACAAATTTGTTCTTCATCATCACCACTTTTTCATACTAATATATGAACTCCTAAGAAGTTATCCTGGAATTTTCTTTTTCATTTTGTGCTTTGAATAACAAAATAGTAATTATAATTAATAATTTAGATGTTGCAGCCTAAAAAGTAAAAAGTGTTGCATTAATAGCACCATTGTGCCCATATTTTACATTGTAGCCCAACATGGATTTCAGAATATATTTAAGTAGTTACTGTAAGCAATTGTGCCAAGTTTTATGAAAAAGCAAAGAAAACTATATTACATGGGGTATTTGTCATATCGAAAAATGTTCTGAGAAAACATTAATACAGGCTAATGTACCTGGTGTAAAATATTAAAATTATCCAACTATTAAGAAGGTCTGGAACACCATAAACCCCATTTAAATGTTTTACTAACATTATAGAGAGTAATTTTTGCAGAAATTCAAAAATCGAAATTATTGGCCACATTGGCTAAAAAATATCTCCTGGACCCCCTTAAGAGCTAACAGACATTTTCCGTGGTATCCAACAAAAGATAATGCCTCACTTGATCCTTCGCATTGAAAAGTGTAGCTGGGAAATTTGCCAAACAATATGATTAGTTCGCACTTAAACATTTTTAAACGTGCGGGTTAATGCTTTTCATTTACCCAAACAAAAACGTCTAGGGATTAGGTGAGCGTGCTGGCTAAGGCGTTAGATCAGCCAACCAATCCATTGATGTCCAAACCTGCGATTCAAATCGTCTCAAACGAATTAGAGCATAGTGACGAATAGGTCCATCTTGCTGATACCATAACCTCTGCCGTTTTATCAGTGATAGGTAATCTAGAAAATCGCTGTAAGAATATTTATTTATTCACGTTAGTTTCAAAGAAATGCGGGCCAAAAATTAACTAACACCACTTTGAAGGCACCTGGGTCAATAGCTTCATGCATCAACCCTAGATTTTCCACAGTCATCCAAATAAAACACACGCTCTTCAGTAATAAATAACAGGTTTAATAAACTCATTATCATTCTCCATCTGGTTGGTGATCCAACTGCAAAATCGGTGCCTATGTAGAAGATCGTTATCATGCATTGGGTGAACACGTTGCTGTTTTTACGGACGAAAAGGTGATGGTTTTAAAATTCACCGAAGTGATTCTTTGCCCATTCCACTCTGTATTTAATAATTACACTTTCTGGGCTAGAAAGTACCTTTGCAGTCACTTAAGGATACCCATCTGTGAAATTTTGAAAATCTACAGTTTTCATTGGATTGATTTGAAATTTTAACACAATAATCACTGTATAGTGAGGAGTAACTGTGCTAAATTTCATACATTTAGTCAGATTAGTTGCTAACATATTAATATTTTATTATATTTTTTAAAATATTTGTATAAATGGTTCCCCATGATGCAATTTTGATTTGAAAAACTTAATAATTTTCAGTTATGTCCTGTAATAGAATGTTAGCAAATTGATGAGACAATTTTTTGATCTTGTTATTAGTTTGGATAAAAATAAATTTTAAAGTTTAAAATCAAAATTTTTATTTTTCATTTAAATTTCGAAATGTAAACTTTAATATTTAATTACTCAGCAGTTATTCACGTTATGACAAAATTATCTCATCATTTCTTTTTAATGTTATTTCTAAGCAGACACACCAATTTTCATGCATAAGTACTGAAAATTGCATCGTGTGGAGCATTTTAAAGAGCAAATAGTGTTAAAAATAAAAACATGGAAAAACTAAGTTTGAAGTCATAGCAAGGATAATGAAACTGTATGGATTTAAATGGACATGACCACCTACAAGTAGTCAGTTAGGCGGCCACGTGACATAGTTAAAAAGGCCGTAAGGCTATAAAAAGCATATCAAAATAAAGCAGAAGATTTAAACTATTTGATAAAACAAAAATCCATTTTTGACAATCTTTTAAATTTTTAGCCTTTTTACACAGATGGGTATCCTTAATTATGTTATCTTCATCAGTGTAATAGTATAATAATATAATCGCGAAAAACAATTGAAAATCCACAGAACGTTGAAAGATTGGACAATTATTCCAACTATTAGTAAGGGATATGTCGAAAATGACTGATGGCACAGAAAGTTCTCATTAGAAGATTATGTACTTGGAGACATTTACATTTTTGTATATTACGTTTTGGCTCATCGTTTGACGCAAAGCATTTGTACAAAATTCCTTTCTAAGAAAGAGGACTTGACAGGTTAGTTCCAAGAAAGTCAATATATACATTTTATTTGTAATGTAAATATATTAAGTATATAGTAGTTTTAAAAAAAGTCAGAGTCATTTTTAAGAAAATAAAAAATTTTAAAAATCTTTCCATTTAAAGGGCAATTTGAGATGGAGGACTCTCTTTGAAAATCTTCGTATTGTATCTTTGGAACATACCAAACCGAAACCCCAAGTTTGATATTTCTCCAACACTTCATTTTTTGGGTTAGATCTGTAGTTTATACATACACGGATCTTTTCCTAAGGATGATATTTTTGGACTTAGGGGCCTCAAAACACATATTTATGATGGATCTTGACATCAAATTCTTGGATGGTATACAATACTTCCTCTTTACTACTATAAGTAGGTTGCAGAGAAAGTAAATACATGGAGGATCAGTGGAGGCTTTCAGGGCCACAAGGTAATTATTGACTTTTCTCAACATAGGTGATGGAAGACAATTCGGTCACTGCGATGGTCCCCATTCTGTACTGTTCTGAATAACGCAAACATAAAGTTGGTCAAATAATGTAACTATCGCTATTTAAGATGCTCCGACTCTATACATATTACAAGCAAACCTCCAATAAAATTCGGAAGAATTCTGCCTAAAATCGACTGAGATGGCTCCGCGGTAACGTTGGAAGCTCACATTCAGGAGGTGCCGGGTTCAAATCCCCTGAACCGATTAACCTTACTGGTCTGATGCTAGCCATATATCAACACACTCTGCTGCGCCCGAGTTGAATCGAATTTAGCCGAGTCGCCACGATGCACGGAGCAAGGAAGCTCTGCACCTTGGATTGCACCCGGTGCGATTTTAAGCTTTGAGAGGTCCTGCTTAAGATCATTCATTGTTTGAGAGCTAATTAGAAATACAATCTGGCACACTTCAATGAATGAATGAAAAAAGTTATTTGGACATGTCTTTCAACATGCCCTGGCTGTTCAGGGACCCCCTCTTCAGCCTAGTGATTGTGGTTTTTGATGGTCGTGTGGCGGATTTCAGTGGCGAGTGCGTGTGTGTGTTGGTGTTGTGGGTTTTGTGTTTGGATGTGTGATGTGTGTGTTTGGTCATCCCTAGCTGCGTGGCCTGTCGTCTACCCAAGAAATATACCCAAGAAGTATAAGGTTTCTGTGCTAGAAGTTTTGTCAAGTTTGTATGTCAACTGCAACAGCTCATCGGCACACTTCACATTCCTCCCATTCTATAAATACAAACCTTTAAACAGGCGTTAATAGAAATTCATATCTTGAAAACGTCGATTAGGTTTAACGTTGGACGCGCCGAGTGGTTAGACCATTCGCTTCTCACCAAAGCGGCCCGGGTTCAATCCCAGGTGAACGTATGTGGGATTTGTGGTGGACGAAGCGACGCTGAGGCGGGTTTCCTCCGGATTCTCCGGTTTCCCCCGCCTTCTCATTCCACCGGTGTTCCATCTGCATACCATGCATCATCAATGTCATCGCCTGCGGTGCCGTATGTAGTAAAAGCGGGCGTTAAACACTACAAAAAAAGTTTGCGTTAGAGTAAAACGATTGCATTTTATCTAGTTCAATAATTATACTGTAAGGAATAAACACATAGTAACTATTTAGGTACATGAACTATATTTTAAAATCACTGAGGAACAAAATCAAAACTGCTGAAATAAATGCATCCACTAAATAGTATCATAAAATTTTTAAATACTCCAAATAAACTGTGCATATTAATATACTTTGTTCAGAGTCTTTTGAGACAGTGGAAGGGAAAGATAAGGACATCACGTGGCCGGCGCGTGTATAGGAACCAAAACAACCCTATCAGAGTTGCAAAGTTCATGCAGTAATTCCGGCATGAGCAGTGACGCACGACAGAGATTGCACAAAACACTCTTAAACCTCTATGAACAAGTGGCGGCCGTGGTAAACAGGTAATGCACCTGCTACTTATAAAGCAAATTCCTCACGTATAGGACGTTGAAAATAAGTACATAAGCAGACGACACACATTCAAAATGAGTATAATTACTTTGAAGAAGGGAGCGGCAAACGTGACTCGTCGATTGCAGCTTTGGCTGCAACTGGCGCTCCCAGATGTACAGTAATAAGGACCATTAAATTATACATTTAGAACGATACAACTCCTGCAAAGATGAAATACGATGAAAACAAAACCTTTCGTGAATTGTATTAGATCGATTGCTTCTTCGTGGTCTTCGGAGGATGAGGAAGAACAAACAGAAACTATAAGATACTAAGATTAAATATCAATGCACATATCTAATGTTTCGTTGTACTGTGTTTCCTTCTTTCGTTCCTTTTGAGGGGGTTATATATAGTACCAACTATGTTGGTGTATATTTATATAATTAAGAGAAAGGAATAAAAGTAATGTAGTCCAAGTAAACATGGTCATGAACCAGCGTGAGAAAAAAGCTGTTAAAGAAGCAGCGCAAAAGTTGCAACAGCGCATTTTGCTATCGCAGTGTGCCAGCACGCGTAAGTGACCTGCAGCACGAGCAAAGTAATGCCTACCTGCCCCTCCGACTGTCTCAAAAGACTATGATCAAAGTATAACTGCATTACTCGTTGAGAATACATTTAAAATGTATTTGATTACTACCGAATTTATTATATACAAACAGCCAGCTCGCAATAGTAGTATATAGCTTGTGGTATAACAACATGCAACAATCAACCTAACCAGCAGAACTCGGATCAGGATACCAACACGCTTGAAGTTAACAATGCACAAACGACTACTCTGTGTAGTTCGGGAGGGGAATGGGATAAAGCGCCTGTAGTTAGCCTTGTCTCAACATGTAAACATCTGTCACAGTAGGGCAAAAATAAATATTCCCATTTTCCAGTTCAGATCTAGTACGAAAATAATTGCCTAACATAATACATTTGAAACATATATACTTCTACACAAATTAATTACGCCATATACATAAGTATTCACACCTACACACTAAAAATAAACAAATGAGTACATAAAGATGAATAATTTAAATAAATACAGTACATTTGATTACAAATCATTGTATCGAACTACAAGGTGCAAGCTATTCAAAGAAAAACACCTCCTATTTTCACTTAAAATAAGTCTGAATCCAGAGAAGCTTCGTTCTGTCATATGTGTGATAGATGCGTAACAGAAGAATAAGATATCAGATGAATGATAAATTCGTATTCGTTGTTATAATTCAATAAAATGTCCCTTATGGTGCACATATCTGCAAAAAATACAAAAACTGCAAAGTTTCTCTCCGGGACAGTTTTGAATTAGGCAGTAACATATTTCGAGTACGATCCATCTAATTTTTGCAGTAGTTCAATTATAAACTGAAGACCCCTAAGGTCTTCAAAGCGTACTTTAGTATATGAGAAAGACTCCACTAATCGTTTTAAATTGAGACACCTTGTAAGTCATGGCACTTATTCCTTTGAATCAAATGTATTTGCTAAGTCCACAGGAGCAGTACGAATGACGGCAATGAACTTCGCTACGCATCAATCTGTATTTTTGAAGTGCTGCTCCACCTCACGGGTCAGGCTATCAGCTCAAACCTGTGCGTTCACAACTTCAGTCTGCTGCCTCTGTGACTCAAAACCGAGGCCTGCTAAACAGGCTGGGATTTGTCGAACGCCACCGCAGAATCAAGCTAAAAGCGGCATCAAAAAAGAATGATGATATGAACAATTTATAAGAGTTCAATACTTTAAGACTAAAGTAAATAAAAACTTACTATACATTCTTAAAACAGCAAGGAAGGTAATCTGAGAGTCATATGTTGATAACCAGGGGTCGGCAAATCTGTATCGACTGATGATATGACGTAATACCATCGTCATTGGGCAAAGCGATAGTAGCCCTCCTTCAACCTTCTCCTTTTTAATCAACACACGTTCAAACATAAACAACCAGTGGTGCACCCCTCATTCAATGCGACACGGCTCTTTTGAAACAACGAAAAAGCAAAGTAACCTTTCCATTCCAAGAGGAGTGGAAAGAACAATATTAGTTGGCCCAATAGCTAATTCGGTAGAGCATCTGCCTGATGTACGAGGAGTTCTGGGTTTGATTCCTGGTTGGAGTGTTTCTCAAACCAGGGTTACTCCCTGACTTCCTCACAGTGTGGACATAGGAATGAGAGTGTGAATATCTCTCTCTCTCTCTCTCTCTCTCTCTCTCTCTCTCTCTCTCTCTGTGTGTGTGTGTATGTGTGTGTCTGTTCTAATGTATAAAAATCCCCAAAGACTAAAAACCTATTGTACACCAATCAACACTATTGCAATATGTTTCAAAGTAAGGGCTGTCGATGTGAGTATTACATTTAAAGGGGGATATAAATGGTATAATTATGAAAAACAATACTTTGGGTATCCTATGACGAAAATGTTGATTGGTGTTTACAAGTCAAACATTAAACCACATTATGGACGCTGTCACAAAGATCACAAGCAAGTCACAGGTAGGAAATCTTAAGATACTTCAAAAGAATATTATGAAACAGATATTTGCCCGTAATTGTAACAATAACGTTTGAAGAAGTGCTTTATAAAATACATTCTTTTATAAAATCTAAAGCCGTTGAAGTCATTGCGTGAAACCACAATTACACATTTGCGAATTTAAAGACAAACTAATTCTGAAATTACCATTACAAAATAATATTGGTTTAGATTTATTTAGATAACTTAATAAGACCTTTCCGTCTCTCCCTTCATTTGCTGTGCGTATTAATGTTAAGCTTGGCTCGACATATATGTCTGTTAGCAATTTTTTTCTAAACTTAAGATGGTAAAATCTAAATGCAGGTTGCCATTGACAGATGAAAACCTACGTGCTTTGTTGTACGTCAGTACTTGTAAATTAAACGTTAGATGTGTGCGAAACTGTAACGCTCCGGATAAAGTAAAGAATAAATTAATGAAAAGCACATGTAGAAACTTTCAGTCTGTATATATGTATTAAGCATGTGTAAATTTAAACGTGTATTAGAAAAGTTCTTTTATACCGTCATTGCAGCTTTCAAACCCCCTCCTTCGTACAGTGTGTCATGTGCATGGTGAGTTGCGTTTCCTGACGTCACAATTCGTGCAATCGCGATGACAATTTTGCCGACTTCTGTTCATAACGATAACAAAACGTGGCCAGGGCAAGCGGAAAACTTCTAATGTAAACTGTCGCTCAGGTGAGGTATCACTTATGGTTTGCATATTATTGATTCACTCTCATTGTTTGTATCTAGTTTATTAAGGGACGTGTTGTCTTTAAAGAATAGACCAACCACAAACACTGTAATTGATCCACGAGCGTTGCGTTGACTGAATTTATCACCGTTACCGCGAAATGCACATCTTTTAAACGTAGAATTTAACATCAACTAAAGGTTCCTTCCTAACCACTTAGCGAAAGATTTGTGTTCTGTCTGTTTTGTATCACATGATGACACGAAAGACAAAAAACCAAGGGAAAACATTGGATAGGAGACTTGAAAACTTGTTCATAGCAGCCCGCCTTGCTGTAATGTACACTGTTATCTTCGCAACCAGTTTATTTTTTTGAAGAAAGTGATTCTAGTTTACTAAAATCTTCAAAATAAAATTCTCTTCATGAATATTATATTAATAAGAGTTTACCCACACAGGAAAACAATGCTTGGTAGATTCTACGCCAGCCCAAATAAGTTTCTGCAACGAACTCAAACGTTTCCTTATCTACCATCTACCATAACCTGAGAAAGGAAAGACACTTATCAACCAGCAACTCTTGTAGTCTGTTCTTGACCACAGGTAGAAGAGTTGATTGATTCCAGCGTGTCGCGACATTCCCGCACAGTGACTTTTCCGCATAGCTGACATTTCCGCAGTTTTCCACGAAGTACTAATGACCACTGTTAATTGTGGGCACTACGCGCTGAAATGTCCCGGAACAACTTTTAACTTCTTAACTGTTGATTTATAACTTAAACTTTCACCTGTGTTATTTTTATAATTTAACTATACACATTTTACACTAAAATATAACTGTGTACTTATATGATTTTCTGTATCAGTTACAATTTCACAGATAACATTCACATAAAACCGGATTCTTCCATTGGTTTACCTTCATCATGATAAAATCTTTGGCTAGAAGATTGGGATAGAATAAATGGCTGCTGGGATGGTTAGGGATTGTGATCCTTGGGATTCTTGAAGTTCTCAGGAAATTATTGTTGTTAGATAACAGTTGGATACTTACTGTCGGATGATACATTTATCTGAGGGTTCGTTGCCCTCAATTTTTACTTTCTCTACTACGTTTAGTAAAGTAAAGGAAGCATTGTATTCCACCCAAAAATTCTATGTCAAGATTTCACCGGAAATATATGTTTTGAGGTTCCCTGAATCCAAAAAAAGCACTATTAGAAAAACGTCCTTGTGTGAGTCTGTGTGTCTGTGGACAGCATAACTTAAAAACGAAAAGTCGCTTAAAAACCAAAGTTGGCGTTTAAGTTCAATGTCCTTCAAGGATGCCACACAAAGATTTTGAAGAACATTGCCTCACTCTAAACTATCCCTTACACGGCAAATTTTTTGAAAATTCTGATTTTCTTAAAAATGGCTTTAACGATTTTGATTAAAATGTCATGTGTTTGAGATAATTTTATGACAAATGAAATGTATATCTTGAATTTTCTAGCTATGGCCCCTGTAGTCACATTTACTCTGAATGACTTTTGAATAACTCCTAAACCGTAAGAGACAGACCAAATTTCATACAAAAATGTATATCTTGCTAAAATACACAATTTACGTCTAAATGCATTTTTTGTAGAGTGAACCATTTGGATATATGCCTTGTTATTTGTGAGTTTTGGAGAACTTATACTTCTGTCAAATGGAACATCGTTATTCATTTTTATATGTTAAGCGTGCAAAAAGGAGGGAATCTCAAAGCGTTAAAAATTTGACTATCGCTCAAAGCCTACTGTATTCTAATATTCCCCTTATACCTACAAGGAAACAAGCAATAAGATAATTTCTGCAAATGTTTATCTCAAATATTACGAAGATGATATAGGAATAAGAGTTTGTCAGAATGGTTAATATGAGAGTGGACAAAATCATGTGAGTGCACATCAGATTTTTCAGAATTAATATCTGGTGTAGCCAACTAATACAATTCAGATGTTGCTGTGCAGAATAAGTGTGTTATATGGTTACTAATAATGATGAATCAAATCTGGTTAATGTATGATTTTATTTATACTATTGAGTTTTTGTTTATGGCCGCTCTTTAACTACTATAGTTCTCAGCATCCCCTTCTATATTGGCCGTGAAAGACTGCTTAATTTTGCTCAGAGGCCTCTTTATCAGGGTTAAGATTCTTCTGCGTACGCAAATCTATGACACTGGGGCAACAGTATTACTTCCCTTGTGAAGGAAGCCATGCTAAGGATTTTTGACCCGAAAAAAATCGCCCTCTGCCATGTTTGAACCCGCAACCTCGGGAACCAGGGGCCAGACCACGGAGGACGACTCTAACAGTTCTCATTTAGATTTTAATATATTCACAATAATAAATGGAAAGCGATTATCAGTAACTCACTTTCTTTTTATATTACTGAGTAACAATTAACTTGTGTTGCATTACAGTTAGTCAACGATCCCCTTTGAAGCATGTGGTTGATTAGCAGGAAACTCGAAGATAGTCATGCACGTCAAACTCAAACATTATATTAAGAAATTGTTGCTACTTCCAGTTTAACTGGAAGTAACTGCAACTATCTTATTTTAAATGGAATAGCCTCTCCTTTTTACAAATTCAGATAGTAGTACTCTTCAAAGGCTTCATGGAGATGTTTTTTACTAAGGAAACTCATGCGTACATCATAATGGCTGTACACGAGAGTTAAAGAAGAAGGAGAATGAAACAATCACCTGGTGTTGGCGTTGCCTCAAGGAAAGACAAAATATTTGTAGTGGAACTTTGAGGAGCAAGGAAGGTGCTGTGCTGAATGTGGAGTTCCGGACAGCTCGCTTCGAAATACACAAGAAGCTACATCAGGCAAGAAGAGAGCTCGTGGTGATGAAAGTTCAATTCCCAAAATCAACACTCAGGAATTAGGAAACCTCCATAATAACGGATATGATGTCGTAACTGAAATGCCAACCCAGTCTGCTGATAAAAGAAACTTGTGTCGTCAGAGAAGTGTTTCGCAAAGCAACCAACAGGAACCTAATAGTCGTGACGAAGTCATCTTGGATAAGGAACTACTGAAGATGGATGATGGAAGCGGTTTCCTTCTTAAGGACAATACAAAATTTGAAAGACGTATTACTCTGAGCGGAAAAAGAGGTAAATAAAGCTTGAAGCTGCATAACAATTTCTTTATGAACGGCACTTTTAAAAGTGCCGAAGAAAACCTTTCTCTGAAATCCACACTATGGGAGTTCCAAAGAAGAAACAAACTTACACTCAGTGGTGTCTTTGCTTTTATCTGACAAAAAGGAAACATGTACTATCTTTAACAAAGTAAACACTCAACTTCAGTAAGACCTGTGCGAAGGGTCACCTAATTCTCAGGCGTTCTTGTATGGATGATATGAACAAAATTTGCTTCCCTTGCTGTTCAGAGGCCATGGCAGACATCGGCTCACGTCGCAGTTTTGAAAAGCAATATTTCAGCAATCCTTTTACATTAACGGGTAAATAGTGTAAATTTAAATTCATTGCATCTGTAAAAAATATATTCTTATTGTGTTTCCATTAAACTGTAGACTACATGTAAAAGCGATTCCAGTGTTGGATGCTAGGCTTAGAAACGTAAACTTAAGTAGCGATACATGGTTTCCATGTGTGGGATCGCTGAACTGGCTAAAGCGTGCTACTGCAAACCAACAGCGATGGTCTAAACCTAGATCGAATTCAGTATTTGTCAGTTATGTAGAAAGATTGCTTAAATATTGCTTTTCAAAACTGGGACATGAGCCGATAGCTGCAGCAAGGGAGGCATATGACAAATGTCATCCATACAAGAACGGTTGAGTATTAGGTGTCCCTTCACGCAGGTCTCACTAAAGTTGAATATTTACTTTTGTGAAATATAGTACTAGAACACACTCTTAATAAAGTAACTGTAGATTTTGGATAACGCTCCCACGTCTGCTCCCAAGGAAGTGTTTCCCCTAACGAAAAAGGGCCCTTTCTTTCATATGAAGAATTGCACTTAAAGAAAAGTTAAAGACCTTCGATTATTGTGTACGTATAAAGAAAATGAAGTATTTCGCTTTTACATTGGTATATGCCCAGCTTTGGTCTTCCTCAAATCTTAAAATGTTTCAAACGTTTGGTTAGAGATGCGGGCACATGATCTGCAAAACTGGGTGAGTTTTTCGATTTCTTTGTCGACAAATGACTTTAAAATGAAGACATTTCCAATCAAATGTGAACATGTTGCTGGGATTATCAGATTATTTTATGAAAATATAGGACACGGTAAAAAATGCAGGACATTTGACAACGTAGAGCATTATCAGTCAATGGAAAAATATAGTAAAATTGTAATTAAAATGCTATTTATATATACCCACAGGCATAGACATTTATATTTACTTAATATCCTGAACATACAGTGTTAAATGTGATCATCAACGGTCATTCATACTTCTCCAAAGAACTAATCTTGCCCAAAATACCTAGCTTGTATGCAATATAATCAAGAAATGCCACACAACTCAAGTTTTTTAAAATTATACTTCATGAAGACAATACCACTGACCGAATCAATAGATAATCCGTTTCTTTCATCTACTTACTTGGTTAAAATATTCTTTCAACGTTAGAGTTATGTGCAGGAACATGTTCCCTTCTTCCTGCCTTGTAACACTTGTAGTTTAACGGCAATGTATCATTGAATTTACAAACTTTGCAATTAGGCTTGTAACCCAAGCACTTTGAATTATCTGTTAAAGTTCCACTTCCTTATTCTTCGATAACCAAAATGCATATGGAAGAGTGATAGTAAGGCATCTCTTTGCCTCCACAGAATACCTACCTCTTGCCTTGTAGTGCAAATACTGTATTGCCAATCTCTCGTTAAATGTTACTAATTCACGAGTATACTCTTAGACTGTAGGTGGTATAGCCATGTTGCCAATTGCGGTTAGTAATCAATTATTAGTTTTTATTTTGCCAGTTCATTTTCTAACGATTGTTGTTTGTTTCTGAAAACGTAGAACATTCTAGATTGTTCAAAAATCCCCACCCCTCTCACGCCGGACAAATGGTTATAACGTAGGACATGTCCAGGAATTTCCAGACGTCTGGTAACAACTTGTAGAAAAGACAACAATGTGTTGAAGAGTGGAATAATCGAACCAAAAACCCAATGTCAAACTTAAATGTGTTCCTCAGCAGTGGAGGACTCTACTCCCGTTTACATGAGAGTGAGTGAGTGAGTGTGTCGGATTTAAGGGCCCGTCGACAACTTGGTCATTAGGGCCCCACATGAGAGCGGAACTGAATCTCGAAGGAAACAGGAGAAAACCCACACCCAAGAAACTGGACGAAAGAATTAAAAAAGACAACTATAAATATGTATGAAGTGATGGGCAGCATCAGATCATGTCTCAAGGCGTTATCCACCATGCATAATTTGTAATAAAAGTAATTATGATTCTGATGAATATCTGACTAGAGATATTATGACTCACGCTGTAAATAATTTGTAAATTGTTAATTATGACGAAGCTCCTTGGCTGAAATTAATAGACGAAGTGATGAACTGATTTTAAACACGCCTAAATAATGTAACATTATAATGGTTTAGCTAGCCCAAGGCCTGGATAAAATGCGATGGAAATTGGATCTGATAAAGCTGATGATGATGATGATGATGATGATGATGATGATAATAATAATAATAATAATAATAATAATAATAATAATAATAATAATAATAATAATAATAATAATAATAATAATAATAATAATAATAATAATAATAATAATAATAATGTTTTGAGAATTATAGCCAATTAGCACGGGAACAATAATTTAATTAAATTAGTTGCAGATTCGAACAACTACCAATCAGATAAGATGTTTCGGGACCTAAAAGAGTTTACCGGGAACTAACTACAGTTTGGAGGTTCCCCGAGTAAAAAAACAAATCTTATGTGTTACACTCACATGACTTTCTGTACTGTTCTTACAAATGCATATTCCTCTGCCTACTAGTGTTAATCGGGATAAACATTTGCAGAAATGATCCTATTGCTAATTTTTTGTCGGTGCAAGGGGAATATGGGAATACAAAAGCATTTGAGCAATAATCAAATCTTTGAAACTGGTCGCTAACTGATGGCTTTGAAATTTCGTTCTCTTTACCTATATGGCCAAAATATTTAAAAAAATGTATGACGACTTTTCATTTGAGAGAAGTATTGGAAAAATCAGACAAATAATGGTTCACACCCAAAAAAATGCGTTTGACATAAATTATGCTTGAACGAGATGTACTTTTTCGTGTGAAATAAGATTTTGTCTATTTCTTAGTTTTCACCAGTTATAGGTACAAATGCCATCAAGAATGAAGAGGACTTCTAAGGAGATTCCCAGAAAATTCAGGATATACATGTCATTTCTAATGAAAATATCAGAACAAGTGGTATTTTAGTCAAAATAGAGCCATTTTTGAGAAAATGTAGATTTTTCAAAGATGTTCCGGCAACAGGTGAGGGCATTTTCTTGAAAATCTTCATGTGGTATTCTTGGAAGATGCTGAACTTTAATACGAAGTTTAATTTTTAAGAAACTTTTCGTTTTTGAGTTGTGTTGTTCACATACAGAGCTGTGAGGCGTTATATCCATGTATAAATTAACTTATAAAGTGTCTAATTGAAATTAATTAAATGCATCTCAGTTTTAGAGTTATTTTGTATCATTTTCAAACACTCTTAGGTCATCAACTTATCAACAGAGCTGAGACAAAGATCCATTGAGCCTGTAATCGACTAATCCACTAACTACCATTCTCTTAGTACACGTGACCTTTACTGAGCACACGGTTCCAGTTGACAATAGTTCGACTGTAGTACTGCCACTGTGGGCTCTGTGTTTACGTTCTGTTCTGCGCTGTATAAAGTTCAGTATGTCAGAACCATCACGTGATGTCACTTTGAAAATGTTAGTGGAGCAAATGGGTACAAATAATTTCACCGTGAATGGAGAAAACATACAATGTAGGTTTTGTCATTCGGAAATACCAGAATGTACAGAGAAGCGAACATTGTCAAAACAACCCTGTGATACAAAAATTATAAATCACTAGTTGCATCGACAGATAGCAAGAAGGCAGAAGAACAAGAAAGATTACTATAATCGCCGTTCTTTGAAGATCTGTGTAAAATGATGATACCAATATACAACTTTACAAACTGCACCATCAAGAGTTTATAAACTTATTAGGAAATATACTAAACTATTTGACAAACAAATAGACGAATGAGGAGATAATACAACACGTAAATGTTTATATTTTTGGCAATGCATATGTATACATCTGTAATGTCTAGCTTTATTTTCTATACTGATAAGTAGAAGTATTGTACTCCACCAAAAAAGTCCATGACGAGATTTCACCGAAAATGTATGTTTTGAGACCTACCCGGGGGAGGAAAAAAAAAAAAAATTGGAAAAGGTCCGTGTGTGTGTCTGTCTATGTGACTGTGAACAGCATAACTCAAAAACAAAAAGTAGCTTAAAAGCCAAAGTTGGTATTTAAGTTTAATGTGTTTCAAGGATGCGACACGAAGATTTTGAAGAAAATATTCCCATCCTTAACTACCCTTTACATGGAAAATGTTTCGAAAATTTTGATTTTCTTGAAAATGGCTCTAACGATTTTGATTAAAATGCCATATGTTTGAGATATTTTTATGACAAATGAAATGTATATCTTGAATTTTCTGGCTATAGCCTATGTAGTCCTCTTTACTCTGGATGACTTTTGAATAACTCCTAAACCGTAAGAGATAGACCAAATCTTACTATACAAAAACTGTAGATCTCGCTAAAACACACAAAATAATATCTAAATACATTTTTTGTAGAGTGAACCATTTCGGAGATATTCCTTGTTATTTGTCTAAGTTTTGCAGAACAGTGCAAAGAGAACAGAATTTGAAAGCTTTAAACTATTTGACTATCGCTCAAAGCCTACTGTACTACCATATTCTCCTTGTACCTACAATAATATAAACAATATGATAATTTCTGCAAATGTTTATATCAACTAACACGAAGAAGATATAGGAATAAGAGTTTGTAAGAATGGTTAGTAGAAGAGTAGAGAATGTCATGTGAGCGCAATGCCTCAGATTTGTGAAATTAAATTTGTTGGTACAACCCTGACTAGGATGTTAGGTTACCTGCGACAACTGCTCCCCTCACCGCATTATCGATACATACTCGCAGTGCGCACATACTACAAGCAAAAGGATGTTTGTCCTAGCCCTACTTATCAGATAGAGAAGAATGTATCACTTCCATTCACCTTCTTTCCTTCCTTTTGAAGTGTTTTTGTTTTCGATGCAAGGATATATTCCTATCTCACGTTTTGTTACAGGTGACACTTCCGCGTGGGAACTTGCATGAGTAATGTGGCAGCACTGCGTCTCTGGCTATTGTTCTCCGTTAAAATATTCGCTAGAGAGGCGGTAATCGTTTGCGTCTTTGCATTCCTACAAAACCTGTAACAAACATGGGTGTTCCGCCATTCTTCCACAAGATCACAGAAACGCTGCATTACACTTCTGTACGTGCAGACGCATTAGCAGTAGTGCACACGTATACTTAGGTGCATTTAAAAGTGGTCCCTTTCAACCCCTAGATCACAATAGTGTTTTTTCCCTCCATAAGGAGGTCAGCGAGTAAAGTGGCGCCGTGGTAACGTGTGCGACGCACATTCAGAAGTCCCGGGCTCGATCCCCGGCTACTGCTAGCTCTGGTCCATGGTTTTTTCTAGCTTCCCAGGGTTCCCATAGGGTGCCCTGGTGCCTAGCACTCCTGGTAGAGTCTCTTTGATCAACGCGTGTGCAGTTCGGCCGCCTCTTTGAAGAACCCTAATAATCGTTTTACAACACGGTCCCTTCCTTTTGAGTTCTTTTAGACAGAGTTGCAACATCTTAACATGAACCTTTGTAGCTCCACGTGGAGTCAACATGTAACTGTCACTTCCTTAAAATCAGGTTGCTATTGGTTTTTAAGGACAGGGATAGAGATTTGCCTTTTATGAAGCGCAGAGATGCATTTATGACAACCATTAGTTGTGGGTAGCGCACATTTCCTTTCAGCAGCAACTGCACACGCGTTGAGTAAACAGACTCCACTTCAGACGTTATTAAGGTTCGCGTCAAACACTGACAGCAGATTCCACAGAGGTTTACCTACTTCTACATTACTTCTACCATTACTTCCAAGATAGCGCTAGTGGCTTCTACGATTTTACAGCTGAAATTAAGAGAAATTAACATCGGGCAAACGTAGCGTGAATATCATTGGAGGTAAGTTGGCAACGTGACCAGCAGAGCGACACTTGCTCGGAAGTTTACAAAACTCTGTTTACTCTACATGGAATGTCTCCCCTCTCCACTTCAGTCCCCTAAGAGTATGAGCTGGTGAACAGACAGTAAGTTCTTAGAGTCAATTGATATATTTATATGTTATCTTTAGATAGGAATCTCTCCTTTCGAGAACACTTTGAATCTCTTTAAGCTAAAGCAATAGCTACTCTCAATTGCCACGGAACCCTTTTGGGGCTTGCATTCTACCATTCTAAAAGGCATTTGCTAACGTGCAGCTGTCCCTATGCTTTTATATTGTACTTCATTTTATCAAGATGTCCTTAACAAAACTGGGTTCAACAGACATTTGCTCAAGTAGAAGATGGCTTTCCTCTCAGAATCAGCAACGCCTAAAGTACAGTCTTCACAGATGCACCTTTGATTTTAGCCGGCATAAATCTCATCTTACAGCCTATTTTTACCTTGGCTGAATTAAAAAAAAAAAAAAAAAAAAAAAAAAAAAAAAAAAACTTTTTTAGAAAAAGGTCCAAGTGTGGTTGTGTGTGTGTGTGTGTGTGTGAGTGTGTGCGTGTGTCTCTCTGTCTGTGAACAGCATAACTAAAAAAGGAAAAGTTTATTAAAAACCAAATTTGTTATTTAAGTTTAATATTTTTAATGCTCTACACGAAGATTTTGAAGAAAATTCCTCCACTATAAACTATCCTTTAGACGGAAAATTGTTCTAAAATTTTGATTTTCTCAAAAATTACTAATGATTTTGATTAAAGTATCATATGTTTCAGACATTTTATAGAAACTAAAATGTATATTTTTAATTTCCTGGCTATACCTATGTAGTTCTGTTTATTCTTGATGACTTCTGCATTAATATACTGTACAAAAAATATAAGTCTCGTTAAAATATACAATTTATGCTTGAATATATATTTTGTGGAGTGATCCATTTCGGAGATATTCCTTATTATTTGTGTTAATTTTAAAATACTTATACTTTTCTCAAATGGAAGGTAGTTATTCGCTTTATCTCTTGACCGCGCAAGGAGAACGGAATTTCAAACCCTTCATATAGCGATAACTCTTAAAACATTTTACTACTGCTCAAAGCCTACTCTATTCTAGTACCTACAAGGAAATAAGCAATAAGGCAATTTCTCAATTGCTTATTTCGACTAACGTGAAGAAGATGGAGGAATAAGTGTTTATAAGCATAGTACAAGAGTAGAGAAAGTCACGTGATACACCTCAGTTTTTATAGCTATGTAATCAACACCAAAAATGTAGCCATATCGCAGAGTTTGTAACTAAGGATAAAACTAAACATTCTGCACATTTTTTTGGCTGTTGGGCGTTCTTCTGTTCAATATTATCTGTTAAAATTAATTTGTTCGTGTAATCATGAACACTAGATTTTACGGAAGGTTCACGAATACCATCAATAGACCCGCGTTCTATAGCTGGTGGTAGTGCTCTGTTTGTGTACTTACACAATATGGAAACAACAAATAAAACGTTTAAACCCCCATCAAGTGCTACCGTTTTTCAAGCAGAGCTCCTGGCACTGGAAAAAGAAAACAATGGATTGGAGTGTTAATGGAGCAGTTGCAAAAGCATTGTTCTTTATTTCAATTCAAGACAACTTGTCGATCAAAACTTTGAATCCTGTCTTATGCTGACACAATTTATGACTTACCATAGGACATTTAAACCATACTAGACAAGGTGTCACATCCCTTCTCTCACTGGATATATGTACTTATCTGTTCATGCTAACGAACCCTCGATAGAGCTTTAAAAAACTTTTTTACTAGTCACTATCCGATCCACTAAACTAAATTCTCCATGTATCTCTCACAAATATGGTGGAGTGCATGTGCGGCTTGCGTTACATGTATTATATTAGAGAAAATATCACTCAATAACTTTCTAATCTTCCATGAAAAATGAAGGGGGGAAAAGGACGGCCACAAAAACACTAAAATGATAAAAATGTGATTTTTATCATAAAAGCCAAAATGTGCCATTATATGCAACATCAAACTGGGTTTAATAAGGTTATAAACAGATGATTCGTGCACATAACTTACCAGAGTTGTATTATAACAAAGGAAAAGAATCTGATGTATTTCACTCACATAACTTTCTCTACTCTTGTACTAACCGTTCTTACAAACTCTTATTCTTCTATCTTCTATGTGTTAGTTGAGATAAGCATTTCCAAAAATTATATTATTGCTTATTTCCTTGTAGGCGCAACGGAAACATAAGAATACAGTAGACTATGAGCGACACTCAAATCTTTTAAAGTTTTGAGATTCCGTTCTCTTTGCATGGTTAACACATAAAAAAATGAACAACTATGTTGCATTAGACAAAAGTTTGTTTTCCGAAACTGACACAAATAACAAGCAATATCTCCGAAATGATTCACTCTACAAAAAAAATGTTATTGTGACAAATTGTGTGTTTTAGCAAGATCTACATTTTGTGTACAGCAAGAGTTTGTCTGTCTCTTACGGTTTACGGGTTATTCAAAAGTCGTCCAGAGTAAATACGACTACAGGGGCTATAGCCAGAAAATTCAAGATATACATTTCATTTGTCATAAAAATATCTTAAACATATGTCATTATAATCAAAATCGTTGGAGCCATTTTCAAGAAAATCAAAATTTTCGAAAAATTTTGCATGTAAAGGGTAGTTTAGGATGGGGCTATTTTCTTCAAAATCTTCGTGTCGCATCCTTGAATGACATTAAACTTAAATACCAACTTTGGTTTTTAAGCTACTTTTCGTTTTTGAGTTATGCTGTCCACAGCCTGACAGATATACACACACGAACCTTTTTCTAAGAATGCTTTGCTTTTTTTTTTTTTTTTTTTTTTTTTTTTTTTTTTTTTTATTCAGGGGGTCTCAAAACATATTTTCGGTGAAATCTCGACATGGGATTTTTGGGTGGAATACTCACTTACCTTAGAGAAAGTAAAAATGTGTAAATGCAGGAACTGCCGGGTTCTAGTAAAATACACCTTTTCTATCTTTACTAACATTAAGAAGATTAAGCTTTTGTAAGAATAGCTTGTAGAAGAATGATTAGAGTAGGCCATGAGCAGTTAACACAGGTTTATTATTTGTGCACACTTTGCCTCCAGCTTCCTTTTTAGGGTCACAAACACCATTTCGATACTTGCCACTCTGTGGTTCATTGTTTCCTACCGTGGAGATTGGTACTACCACTCTTATTAATTTTATACCGGATCCAAATTCGCTCTCAGCATTCGAGTTTCACTTCGGATATATGTGCAGCCTTGTTTTACTTAATATGCTGACAACCAAATATTACGGTGTGCCGCTGCAATAGATATCCACTATATTACAGATGCAACCGCTCGCAGGTCAACACATTCAACCCAGCAAGAAAGATGAATTGTAGATTCTGTTGCTGTGACCTCCAAAACCGAATAACGGTTCCGATTTCTTAGGAATAATAAAGCAGTTGTCCCACGGTCCAACTTTTTGACCAAGCTTCTTGTATCTGATGGAAAATTGCACACAAACGGTGTCTGTCAAGAGAATGGTCCATTTTGATTCAAAAACAAATGACAATTCGCGTAGCAAGTGTCACAATAGACATGGCGGACACATATATATTTCTATGACTCTCGGTAGGAAGAAAAGATGTAGTAGGGGTAAAAGACGTTGGTGGAGATGGTTCATGGTAACATAGAAGAGAACGGGGCACGGGCCGAGATATATTGGGTCTGCAACAAAACGAATTGAGGTTAGAGGACCCGGATAACCATTGCAATTTTCTTATTAACGAATATTTACTCCCTTATATCGTGTTAATGTCAAAATTACGTGCAGAAAATTGCAGAACTACGAAAAACTAACTACTGCAGCTCAAACTCAAACAAATTTATACATACATAACAGCTGACTACATATTGCATGAGCAGTTGTTGTGTCGGTCTGGGTAGCTCAGTTGGTTAGACGCTGGCCTACTGTTCCCAAGGTCGCGGGCTCAAATCCGGCCCAGACCGATGGTTTTTAAGTGTGCTTAAAAACGACAGCTCCATGTCAGTAGATTTACTGGCAGTAAAAGAACTCCTGTGGGACAAAATTCCGGCACACCGGCGACGCTGATGTGATCCTGGCAATTGACAGCGTCGTTAAAGAACAAAATTGTTTTATTAGTTGTTGTTTGTAGTGTTTAACGCCTGCTTTTACTACTACGGCACCGCAGGCGGTGACACTGATGATACATGGAATGAAGATGGAGCACCGGTGGAATGAGATGGCGGGGGAAACCGGAGCACCCGGAGAAAACCCACCCAGACGCCGTTTCGTCCACCACGAATACCACATGCGGGTCCCTGGGATCGAACCCGGGCCGCCTAGGTGGTAGGCGAGCGCGCTAACCGCTCGGCCACGGCGCCACCTGCATGCGCAGTCCGCCATATTGTGACGTTACTGACGTTAGCTGGCTGTTTTCATATCGTTGTATGTTAATCTACCATTTTATGCAGCTAAAAGATTAGTCAACTCTGAATTCAAAAAAAATTATTGCAAAATATTACTATGAAAAATCAAAGAATAAAAGATGGGAACTACCAAACATTCAAACAGTGATTCCTGAGTATCCTCGAAAAACAGCAGTTGCAACCCTCAGGTTGATTACAGGACATGATTTTCAGGCAAAACATTTAAACAG
The DNA here is from genome assembly GCA_030765045.1 of Tenodera sinensis. Taxonomy (NCBI): domain Eukaryota; kingdom Metazoa; phylum Arthropoda; class Insecta; order Mantodea; family Mantidae; genus Tenodera; species Tenodera sinensis. The sequence continues at coordinate 76,615,937 of CM060968.1, forward strand.
AATTGGGATATATTCTTCACCACTCTGTCCTCTATGTGATCTGCAAGAGGAAATGGATCGAGACCACCTTCAAATATGCCCGGCCACTTCTAATGCCCCATCCATCAGTGAAAAATATTGGAGAGCAAGAGGATTAATGACTTCATTGTCAGAAATCCAGCATTAGCTAACAACATATCGTTGTATGAAAAAAGTATATGAAACTCAATTGTGTTGGATACAAACAGGTTGGACACAAAAAGTAGGATAGAAATTGTATGCAACAAAATTGTTTCCAACTTTCGATGTCTCACGATGCAGTTTTGTTGTATACAATGCTTTTGACTCAAAAGTTGTATCGTGGGACACCGGCCTAATGCTGCAGTCATCTATAAGAAAATTCTTTGATTTTGAGGCTCTTATTTCTTTCATGTTATAAATAAGTCATCATCATCATCATCATCATCATCATCACCACCACGGTGATCCCCATGATGGCATCATCCTTTGTCGCCGACTCCAATCTCGTTCTTCGGTGTATCTTCTGCCAGCTGCTTCAGTGAAGAACTCTGCGTTTGGAGAGTATGGAACTCTGTGTTTTAAATGAGCTGCCGACTGTTGAGGTTGAAGAATTAAACTGTTTCTGAATCTTATCACACGAAATGGAACTATTAACTTTCTGACGTATCCATACGTTACAGTTTAAATATCCTTCTTTCTATAATAATAATAATGCAAAGTGTATGTTGCCATTAGTGGCATAAATGCTAAGCTGAAGTTAACGCTAAATCTTCACCGCTCAAGTGCGGTCTTTAAACGCTGGAGCGGCCGATAATAGAGCACAGTAAACGTAAACGCTCCTCGACGACTGTGAACACTGGAAGGAAAAGACTCAAAGTTTAGCAATTCACGCCTTTTTACTAATACAGGTCCCGCCTACAAGTATTACTCGCATGAACAGAAGATTGCCAATTTGCCATATTGCCAATTCTTAAATTACTAATCTGTATCTGAAACGCGACTGTTAACATGTTAAAGTTCCGAGAATTTCCTTGCCCCTTATAATTTTTAGCTTCCTCGATATGACTTAGTAGCCTCTTTAATATTACTGAACTCCGGTTATTGGTTTTCTGGTCGACTGAATTCACCAGAATCCTAATTACCTGAGCTATTAAAAGGAACTTCCAAGTTTTATTTGGTTTTGCTTTCCATGCGTTTACTTTTTTGAAGTTTTAATGGACCATTTTCTTGTTTCTCGTGATATCATACAACAGGTACTGAATTTCAAGTGTGTACCCAAAAAGATACGTAAAAAAAGATAGTGGGTAGAGAAAGTCATGTGCACGTAACACATTGAGCTTTCCACATTTTATTCAACTTCTCGTTCAGATCTTACACAATAAAGTAATAGGTACAAATGATTGAAACTGAGAAATAATAATTTTGTAATTTAACGTTTGTGTAGATAAATTAATTTAAAAATAATATAATTTATATCAGAGACATGTCATCTTTCTGAGTAAAGTTATCTAATAAAGCTGTTGCTAAATGAATTCTGACTAAAATAAGATACATTTTCAAGGAAGGACACAGTTGATTTGACCCAAACTTCGACTTCATTGTTGCATTGAAGTTTGATACTGTAGCCCAGAACTTATTTAATTATATTGATTTACGAATTTTAATATTCAATTACCATTTTAAGAAATTTTATGATGTGATTTTTTCACCTTATTTCTACTTCTCTTAGTCATTATTGGTTATGAAATGCTCCATAGTGTTGTGTCTCCAACAGCTTTGGTCATTTTGGATCACGAAACGTTAGCTCAGCAAACAAAAGAATGAATAGGATAACAAATTGTCTGTCCCCTAAGAATAATACTAACATGCTCTAAAGAACTACATCGTTTTTGTATCTGCTTTGGTCGAAAACATTCAAACTTATGCTTGTATTATTCAAAATTGGATTTGGGATTCAAGCATCTGAGGTTGAACTTACTTTCAATTCTGGAATTAAGAACCCATATGCCACAGAATCCACTTGTGTTGGGAATTCGTGACTTTAATATTTCCAAAATGTTCTGCTGTTCATAATCTCAGCAAAGTAGGTTTCCCTAGAAGGAACATAGCTTTAGCATAAGACTTCCTAAAACAGCAATCTTCTTGGGAAACGCCAGCGGCCAGGCTGAAAAGTTTTCAATCACTTGACTTGTTCAGCGTGGGAACAAAGTCTGATGCAAGAAATGTTAAGAAATTTGCATATTTATAACTTTTTTCTTATGCGAAAATGAGAGGTTTCATGGAATGTAAGTATACTTTGAAAATATAGATATACGAGCTGTAAGACTTTATTGTGTGGGAGGTATATCACATTTGTGGTCTAAGACTTAATCATGGCTTTCTTTTCTCCTTGGTTCATGATAGCTTCAAAAGGGACAGAACAGCTGTAGTTTCCCATTAGGAAATCAGACTTCCTGAAAAAAAAAACTGATGTATTGTACTCACCATTCTTATAAACCCTTATTCCTATTTCTTCATCGTGATATAAACACATGTATAAATTATCGTATTGCTTATTTCCTGGTAGGTGCAACAGGAACATGAGAATAGAGTTGGCTTTGAGCGCTACTCAAATCTTTTAAAGTTTTGAGATTCTGTTCTCTTTGCATGGTTAACACATAAAAAAATGAACAACGATGTTGCATTAGACGAAAGTTTGTTTCCCGAAACTGGCACAACTAACAAGGAATATCTCCGAAATGGTTCACTCTACAAAAAATTTATTCAAACATAAATTGTGTGTTTTAGCGAGATCTACATTTTTGTACAGTAAGATTTGGTCTATCTCTTACTGTTTACGAGTTATGCAAAAGCCATCCAGAGTAAGCAGGACTACATAGGCTATAGCCAGAAAATTAAAAATATATATTTCATTTGTCATAAAAATGTCATAAACATGTCATTTTAATCAAAATCTTAGACCCGTTTCAAGAAAATCAAACTTTTTGAAAAATTTTCCATGTAAAGGGTAGTTTAGGGTGGGGCTACTTTGTTCAAAATCTTCGCGTCGCATCCTTGAAAGACATTAAACTTAATTACCAACTTTGGTTTTTAATCGACTTTTCATTTTTGAGTTATGCTGTCCACAGACACACAGACTGAAAGACACACACACGGACCTTTTTCTAAAAATGCTTCTTTTTTGGATTCAGGGGACCTCAAAACATATTTCCTCTGAAATCTCGACGTCGAAATTTTAGGTGGAACACAATACTTCCCCTACTTACCAGTAAATAAAGTAAAAATGAGTAGTAAGTATTGTAACAGCGAGCGAGTTGGTTCCTCAGTAACGCATGAGGCTCGCATTTGGAACATCCCGGGTTCGATTACCATCGACCGCTTACTCTGACCTTGGATTTTTCGTAGTTTTCTTTGGTCGTTAGGTGTAAGAGGTTACTCTTCTATCACGACTTCCTTTCCCTGATTCCTCTTTCACGCCGTTTATTTATCTTTCAGAAATGCTTATAGGTTTCGTGCCATGCGGCGGTGCCGGGCAGAAGGCGAGAGTATCTTCTCCATGGAAAGGATGTTCTCTTTAGACATCAGAGAGCTGCCTGTTTTCAAGAGTCCTTCATCGAGGGTCCTTCAATTTCAAGGAATATCACAACGTATGTTCTCATTTTAATTTCGATATCCAGACAGTGAGATTTCAAGTCTGATTCAAATTTCAAACGTAATTGCACTTTGCATACACTGTCTCAGAAATTATTAGAACAATAAATTGCTAGCCATAAAACTTCACGAACATATTTCATCTGACTGCTGTACATCCATAACTTCTAAACATGTGAAATTATCAGACACATTTTGTGACTCCTAAACTCACTTAAAGTGTTCTCCTTAACTTGTGTTTGCTTCAATTGACAAGGTACTTAATAAATGAATAAGTGCAATTATTTTTTTTTACTACTACTACTATTGCAGGTCAGCATTATAACCTCACTATTCTCATTTGTTAACCGAGGTGCACATAAAAGCAGGCTCTTTATATCTGAACTGCCAAACTTTGCCTATGAGTCGCAAAAATTGCATGCGCAAGGAGATAATCTTGCTCCAATTTTCAGCGCCGCGAGACCAAGAAACACGGTGTGAAGTGGTTCCGGATAATAGCCCATTCTTGTAAATTGCTTATGCATCAGAAGTAGCACAGACCCCACTTAACTTATAATGGAACAAGCTTGTGAAGGTGGCGTGGTTGTGGTTATCCAGATAATCAAGATAAGGAGAATTCTTCGCTAAAATTCAAAGGCTGTGCTTTCTACCAATTTTATACAAATACACACGTGACAATATTGACACTTTTACACTTTGATCATTCGTACATGTTTAACTAAGAGTTAGGTGCTTCTGTATTCTTTTACAGAGAGTATTTCATTCAATTCAGATTTTTAGATCGAAGTGTTACCGAAATACGAAACAGTTATGTATATAGATAGGTTGTTAATAAAATGCACCGAAATAACTTGAGAGATTGTAGATGTGACTGCTATAAGATAGGCAATGTATGATCCGCGACAAAACATAACGCAGTTATTTGGTATTAAACATATTAACATAAGATGCTAATAAGTCGGTGTTAAAGCAAAGCCTGGTTTAGAATGTTTAAAACTGCTGCCCAAGTATAGAAATATGATTTACAGCATCTCGTTATCAGAATTCTCAAGATTTAATGCCACAAAAATCTCTCAAACCTCGAACTAATCACCTGACAGTGCGACACTGAACAATGATTGGCTGCCTTCTTGCGTTGTGAAGCTATTCTAAAAACATTCGCCATGCTGCTCTTGTGGCTTAATTCGTAACGTCGAAGATTGTAGTTCCAAAGGTCGTGCAGTTACTATTTTGGTTTTATTTTTTATTCCGTATGAAGAAGAGCATTAACACAACTATCATTTGCTTATTCGGCACTCACCAGAAATCTTGAATAGCGTACGACAAACGTTCCTTCGCCACTGTCAACTTTGCCATGAAAATTCAGGTAATAATTTCGAGCAGTTCCTATAAAACTGCCGTAAAGTCTTATATGTTTTTATGTTTTTACTCTTTCTTTGACCCTTTAAACTCCTTTCTATTCTGAAGTGCAGCATATGAGTGTATTAAGTAGGTTTCAACTTTATGTTAGCAAGAATTGTAATTAATTGTGTTGATTTGTTGAAGTAAACCTGCATACATTAAAACATAATTTAAAATGTAGATCAAAGCAGCATTAATACGACCTACTGAAAAATAAAGAAAAGAAGAAAAAAAAAGTAAAGAACCGAAAAAAACTCGAACTCGAAAATGACGATGACCTGCTCCAACACTAACGTTAATCATTGCGCCAGAGAAGTACACAAAAAATGTCGCTTCCTCTTTGTGTGTTACGCTCTCGAATGGTTCATATTAGTCAGTGGCGTACTGGCACTTTAGAAACGTAGCTTCGAAATTGAACGAACACATAAGTCTATCTCATCCTGTGTGTGTCCCAAAATTAGACCGACAGACTTTGGGAGCTGATAGATAACATTACTTTAAGCACATTTTGCTAAGGAAAGTTTTTTTGCTGCGGTGCTTCGAGTTAATGTCATAGATTACCGCCCTCCCACCCAGTTTAAGTATCTACGGCAAAATCAACAATGCAAATTAGTATTGCATTTATCTTAGTAAGACACACAATCTTAATCCAAGAAACACAGAACACATAAATAAAACACAAACATATAATTGGTTACAGTTAATCCCAGCTTCATTATTCAAAATTAGACCGACAAACTTTTAAACCAGAGAAATGGCTTGTGTCTTTGTGAGAGTACAGCAGAATAGGTCATGTCGATGCACTCTTTGTGTTAATTGCAATGGGCGTGCGTTCCAACATTTGCTTCGAATAGTCGGATGGCGATTGTCGGATGGCTAAGAAAGGGTAGTTTTCATAGATACTTTTATTTGAAGAATATTTTGTTAATTTGTATTGTTTACTTCATTGAATTGCATAGTACCACCAAGAAGAAAGTTCTATGTCACATTACATTATTTTAGTTTATTAGTTTTATACGAGTGCTTGTGTTTCGTTAATTGAATTTCCTGCCAATAAGATTTTATTTTGTATTATATTAGTTATTAGTATTAAAGTGTATAAAATACTGCTATCATTATTATGTAATTGACAGTGAACGTGTAAGTTAATTTACACAATCCTAGTTCCGCCACTGTAGCACCTCCATTTCTTGCCCGCATAGGACGGTCAGGGCTTGAGGGCTTTTACTGCCACCCGAGCGGGCTATCTATTGGGGACGCCTGCAGTCTATACATATCAAGGCAGGAGGCCTGTTCGTTATTTCCATAGGTATACTGCACATGAGCTTCACTGTTATCGCTCGCGCATGTAAACAACTGCAGGTAGGTACAGCCTGGCCATGAAAACCGCCTCACTGCAGACAACCTACAAGCATTATATAAACACTAAATAACGCCATCACTCCACATCTGCAGCTCACTGCAAGAAGAAACAAAACAGTCGCGTTATACTACACATTGGCCTTGCGTCTGCATACACTTGCAAGGCAATGTTTCAATGTTTGCAGAGTACATGTTTTCGACTCTTTCTTCTAGTGGCAGTTGTTTGCATATTTGATGGCCGTGCTGTACTTCTGACGTCATTTATATATGTATATAAGTCCGTTCCAAATATATTAAATACATTGATGTAAGTTTTTCAAGACGGAAGAAATGGTTTGTATTTATGTAAAGTAAAGGAGGTAAATTCCATTACTAAAGTTATTAATTACCAGAAGGGCTTCATTTATGAGAATCCATTTTACATATTTGAAATCACTTATACATCAGCCTGCCTTGAAAATCGAAAATATCTTGGACATAATATGGTTTTATGTGGCCAAAAGAAGTTCTTATCTCAACATTTGTGAAATTCAACCAAAGTAACTTGTGTAAAATTACTTTCACGAGCAAACACTCCATACTACACTCGGAGAGAAAGCATATTTGTAATTATTCTGACTTTAGAATACTTTCTAAAGCATAAAGAGATGAATAAAAGCTCTCTGTGGCAGAGATATTTTAGTCTTTGATGTTTTGAGATGAAAGTCCTCGTGGCCATTGTCGCTACAGCATGTCCTCTGCTTGTAGATCCACGGGTTCGCGTCCCGCCCCGCAAGGGTAGTTGTGACTATGTAAATATGTATGTGTGTGTAAAAGTAAAAGCAGAGAAACGAGCAGAACAACAGAAGAGATGAAAGGGGCAACTACAGATATAAAATAAATAAGCCGGCGGCGGCGTGCTCTAACAGAACTTCTTGTCAGAGTGGCCTTCTGTTGCCAGCACAACTGCCACTCCTGCAATTGTTGCCCAGATTTGGATTTTCTAATGGTCTCCAGAATTTCTGAGTTTTCCAGTAACATTTGCAGATAACCTGCTTTTAAGCGACTTGTTTAGCATTATATTGCTTGTTACATCATAAATATTTTCTCGATTACAGAGTAAGGGTCCGTTTGAACAGTGAACAATGCAACATATTTCATACATCTTTTTAGTTTCTTTACCACGTATAGTAAGTAGGGGAAGTATTGTATTCCTCCCAAAAATTCTATGTCGACATTTCACCAAAGATATGCTTTGAGGCCCCATGAATCTAAAAAAGAAAAAAAAAATAAGAAATTAAAAAAAGTTCCGTGTGTGTGCGGAAATGTTGATGTTCTCAAAAATGACTAATAATTTTAATTAAAATGCCATATTTCTGAGATATTTTTATGGCAAATGAAATATATGGTTTGAATTTCCTGATTGTAGTCTATGTAGTCCTGTTTACTCTTGATGACTTTTGCATAACTGCTAAACCGTAAGAGATACACCAAACCTTACTGTACAAAAATGTAGATCTTGCTAAAACACACAATTTATGTCCGAATGCATTTTTTTTTTGGGGGGTGAACCATTTCGAAGATATTCCTTGTTATTTGTGTGACTTTTACATTATTTAAACTTTTCTCATATGGAAGCTCGTTATTCACTTTTTTATCTCTTAGCTCTGCAAAGAGAACGGAATTTGAAAGCCTTCATTTAGCGATCAGCTTTAAAAGATTTGACTATCGCTTAAAGTCCGCTGTACTCTCATGTTCCTCTTTGATTTACAAGAAAATTAGCAATAATTTAATTTCTGCAAATGTTATCTCAACTAATATGAAGGAGATACAGGAATGTGTGCTTGTAGCAATAGTTAGTACAAGAGTAGAGAAAGTCATGTGAGTGCAACACATCAGATTTGTTCTCTCTCTCTCTCTCTCTCTCTCTCTCTAAATTTTCAGCTGATGATAGGGTATTCTAAGTTGTAACTAAAAAATTTTTCATGCAACTTAAGTTACATCTATCCCAGCTACACAAGATATTGTAAATATAATCTAGAGTTACATCTAGATGGAAGTTATGGCATATGTGGGACATTCTAAAGATTGTTGTTGTTGTTGTAGTGTTTAACGCCCGCTTTTACTACTACGGCACCGCAGGCGGTGACACTGATGATACATGGAATGAAGATGGAGCACCGGTGGAATGAGATGGCGGGGGAAACCGGAGAACCCGGAGAAAACCCGCCCTGACGCCGCTTCGTCCACCACGAATACCACATGCGGGTCCCTGGGATCGAACCCGGGCCGCCTAGGTGGTAGGCGAGCGCGCTAACCGCTCGGCCACGGCGCCGCCATTCTAAAGATTCCACACCTACTTGTAGATGTCGTGAAAATAGATAAGTTACTATGAGATTTAAATACCACCCTATAGTAAACCGCACTCTGAAAATTTGCAGTCAATTATTTGTGATGAATGCGTTAACGAAGTAGTGTTAACATTTTCTACAAAATGGATACAACTGAGGAGTAAGAGTAGGGCAGACGAAGAGGAGGCTTGCCATTTCGACCTTAGAGCTGTTTTGTGCCTGTGCTCCGAAGGGACGCCCCTGAGAGGGAGAGATGAGGCGAGAGGAGAGAGGGGGTGGCCAGACCAAGGAGAGGGTAGGGGTTCCTAATTTTCCCAGCTGTAGACTCTCCGATACCAGCCAGTACACCGGTCCCCCGCCGGTTCGCGCAGAGCGCCACCTGCAGGGGCCTCTCCGTGGCTCAAGAGCCTCGGTGGGACACAATCCGGAGCCCAGCTTTCCTTACAAGGGACGGAGTTACTCAGAGGATTTTGTCCCCAACGTACTGCACCCGAACTCCGGCTGACACTTTCTATCTGAAATAGACCAAACGGATAAAAGGATGAATGGAATCATTAGTGAAGTAAGATGGAGGGAGAGGAAATTCGGGGACGAAGGTAACCTACCCAGCATTGGCCTGGCTACCCGGGAAACCCCCGAAAAATACCCATGAGTCAGGTAGGTCGGCCGTGGAAATCGAACCCACCACCTCCCCAATACGAGCCTCACATTTTGCCGCGTAACCATCTTGCTCGGTATAAACAACTGAAATACGACCTATTAAATCTAATTCCTTTTGAGGGTTTAACACAAATAGAAATACAGGAGTTCGATTCAACATTAAAGTATTTTTAGCCTCCATTTTGACAGTTACAATATGGGCTGATGATCCATTCTAAATGCTCAGAGCTCAAAGCATCTCAAAACCAATAGGACCGAAGAGATTGTGATAAAAATGCACGATGCTACAGTCAGCTATGGCCAACTGGAACTACTGACGTTGCATAGACCTCAATAGGCCGTGTCCTCTGCGTTTGACAATACCTTTTCATGCATGAGGAAACTTTCCGCTCGATGGATACTGCGTTTGTTAACAATGGACCAAAACGCATTTAAGTCGATCTTTCTCAAAAGTGTTTATACTTTACGAATACTTAAACAATTCATATTAGTTTTTATGACAGTAAATGTAGAAGTATTTGTCATTACACGTCAGAGACGAAGGAGTAGTCCAAACATTAGGTAGCAACAGGTGAAAGAGCACCAAGAAAGTAAAGCTGGTTTCAGCTTCACAGTATTCTGGGGCTCTCATAGTATGGTGCTTATAGACTATCTCCAGAAAGGAAACACCGCGCTGCATCATTGGAGCAAGTGAAGGGTGCCCTTCAGGATAAATGCGAAAAAGAAAGATGTCTTTCATCTTGATAATGCGTCTTCAAACATTGTTGCTACAAAACTGCATTACTTTAGCTTACAACCACATCCGCCATATCTGTCGTGTTTGCACCTCCCTCAAACGGCTGAGTGATCCACTTCAAATTATGAGATTGAAGCTTGTGGTGCTGGTGGCGGCGGTGGCGGTGGTGGTGATGGTGGTGGTGGTGGTGGCGGTGGTGGTGGTGGCGGCGGTGATGGTGGTGGTGATGGTGATGGTGGTGGTGGTGGTGATGGTGGTGGTGACGGTGGTGGTGATGGTGGTAGAGGTGGTGGTGGTGGTGGCGGTGGTGGTGATGATGGTGGTGGTGACGGTGGTGGTGGTGATGGTGATGGTGGTGGTGGTGATGATGGCGGCGGTGGCGGTGGTGGTGGTGATGGTGGTGGTGGTGGTGACGGTGGTGGCGACAACAGCAATAATAATAATAATAATAATAATAATAATAATAATAATAATAATAATAATAATAATAATAATAATAATAATAATAATAATAATAATAATAATAATAATAATAATAATAATTCATTGATTCATATGCCATATAGGAATACCCGGTTATAAAAAAGCTGACAAAACAACCAAGGGTGCAACAACACTTCAAATCTCTCTGCCAGATGACAAAAATAGCTCAACTTCTGGAATGACGATTGATTCAAAATTGTCAAAATTATACTATCAAAAATAAGGAACTCAAATTTCAGTGGTACTCAGATCCTTAGAGGAGATAATGTATACACGATTACGCATTAGCCATTCAAGATTATCCCAGGAGCATTTATTATGCGAAAACCATGAAGCTGATTATTTCAAAGTACCCTTTATAGTGAAGCATATTTTCGAATGTGAACACTTAAAGCCTCACAGATTAAAATATGAAATTCCTTCAGGTAAAATGGAATGATTATGAATCCACTCTAAGTATTATTAAATACATTAGGCCATTAAATTATCAACTTTATTATAAATAACGTTTCCATTATGTTTTGCTGTGTAGTTTGCATTTTATAAGAAATAGTGTTTTATTTCTCAATTGTCAGTGAAAAGCACATAAATTTGATTGTTAAATTATGTACCCAGCTTCAATGTTGTATATTGGTTTGCCAGTTTTGTATTAACATTATTAAAATGTTGGGATTATTTAGATTATTAATGTTATTGCAGAATGAAATACTTCGAAATGCTTTTGTTATATTTTTGGACTTCATTTACATATTGATGCATTATAGAAGTGATAACTGTATTATTTCACTAAGAATATTAAACCTATTGAAATGGGTACTTAAAATATAAATACAAACAGGTAGGAAATGATATTGCTCATGATCTACATATTAATGCCACATTAATTAAATCAATTAATAAACAAGATGGAGAATCTGTTTATAGGTCTATGATACTCATGATACCAATGTCAAAGTAATAACCCTTGATTTATTTTCTTTGTAATCAACTTTGTAATCAACTCAGCGAACCGATATTTTATAACTTACATTTGAGAAGATTAGTTTTCTCTATGATCGTAGACTACGTGTATTTTACAAAGAAGTTAATTTGGTGGTCTAGTAGTGTGGAATCTATATATTCACCAGCCTCACTTCATTTCATTGTATGTGCTAAGGATTTGTGTGAAAATTGTACACCTTTTGTATATTTTTAATTAACTATAGACCAAAGAGAAGGTAAAAATTTTTAAATATTCACCTACTGTAATTATCTACCTACCAGTTACTCATCATTCGATGACTTTTCCACAACCAAAGGGTATTTATGTTATGTAGAATTTCCAGGACTTGGAAGACTGGTGAGGGGAGGTTAAGGGAATTATATGTCCCACCGATGTTTTACATCCTTTTGCGTAAGTATCAGGGGATTTTTTATCCGTTATTAGGAATAGCTGGGTGTACGCAACATTACACTTATAAGGGATAAAGCAGAAGATTCGTCATAAACAACGTAAAGCAATTCATTATTGTTCATTTGAGTTTAAAAAGTTACATTGGGCAGCCAGCTAATCTATGCTAAGAGAGAAAATTTGTAGGTAGATAAATAGGTAGGTGGGTAGGTTGGTGGACAGACGTGTGGGTATGTGTTTAGAGTAGTTTCAAAACCCACTCAACTGATTTTGGTAATACTTTCACCATTGAAAAGTCCTATTCTTTCTAATTGACATGAGCTATAAAACACCTAAATTCAGTTCATGAATAACTAAACGACTAAAAAGGATTCAAGAATTCTTCGTTGAGAATGCAATGGAGTATAAAACAATTGATAAACTCCTCAGAATATAAAAACAAAAGCCGGTTACATTTTATTTCAAATAGTACCTCTGCACAAACAGCTATGATGTAACTCTTAAACGAACACAGAGCTTAAGAGACATGTTATATGTATTTATTTCGTTACCATTTATGAAATACCTACTGTAGATGTTTAAGTAATGTAACAGTGTCCTAATCTCTAAGTAACTTGTATTGTAATTCTGTAGATGTGTTTACGGAAGGTTATGGATACCAAATTTTTGTCATAACTCTTATGTAAGAAAGCTTTGCTTTATTCCGTTTGTACTTATTTTGTAATCAACTTCATGAGCAGGACATGCAAATAGTCGTATAAAAGAGAAAATTGGTAACATTAGAAATTAAATAAGATTAGTTTTTTCGCTGGTCACAGATTTATAAGTATTTTCCAAAAAGTGGTGGCCTAGGAATGCGGAATTGAATATTCACGAGCTTCAAGTTTGTTTCCTTATGTATGTTAAGTTCTTTGTACACGATCAAAATGTTGTCAAATTCAGTGTTTCACAAGACTTTCCAAAAGTTGTCACAACTTCACAACTTTTCTTGTCAAATTGCTTCCAATATTTTTTAAATCTTTAAAAGCCTTGAAAGCAAATGCCATGCTCCAAATGGTCAAAGATTTGTCAAGATTTAATAGCTTTGGCGAATGAAATGGAGTATTTTAAGTGTGTCATGAAATCTACAGGATAGCTGAAAGCGAAAAGTAAACAAAAAAATCTTATGTGTTGCACTTACATGACTTTCTCTACTCTTGTACTAGCCATTTTACAAACTCTTATTCCTATATCTTCTTCGTGTTAAGATAAACATTTGTACAAATTATCTTATTGGTTATTTCCTTGTCGGTGCAAGGGGAATATTAGGATACAGTAGGCTTTGTGCAATAGTCAAATCTTTTAAAGCTTTGAGATTCCGTTCTCTTTGCACACTTAACATGCAAAACAAATGAACAACGATGATCCATTTCACGAAAGTTTTAAGTTTTCCGAAACTCACACACATAACAAGGAATATCTCCGAAATGGTTCACCCTACAAGAAAATTTATTCAGACATAAATTGTGTATTTGAGCAAGATCTACATTTTTGTATAGCATGATTTGATCTATCTCTAACGGTTTGCCAATTATGCAAAAGTCGTCCAGAGTAAACACGACTACAGGGTTTATAGCCAGAAAATTCAAGATATATATGTCATTTGTCAAAAATATCTCAAACATATGACATTTTAATCAAAATCGTTAGAGCCATTTTCAAGAAAATCAAAATTTTCGAAAAATCTTCCATGTAAAGGGTAGTTTAGGGTGGGGCTATTTTCTTCAAAATCTTCGTGTCGCATCCTTGAAAGACATTTAGCTTAAATACCAACTTTGGTTTTTAACCGACTTTTCGTTTTTGAGTTATGCTGCCCACAGATACACACACACACACACACACACACACACACACACACACACACACACACACACACACACACACACACACACAGAGAGAGACCTTTTTCTAAAAATGCGTTTTTTGTTGTTGTTGTTTTTTTGTTTTGATTCAAAACATATTTCCAGTGAAATCTCGACATGAAATTTTTGGGTGGAATACAACACTTCCCCTACTTACCAGTAGAGAAAGTAAAAAAGAAAATGCAATTACATAGAAAACAATACTTCAATGTTATACTATGATTCTAATAGTCAATATATTTGCACGTAATAAACTATCAATCTGCTCTGAAGGACCTCAATTTGGCAAAAATACAATGTGTAAATAAACATCTTGCCAGATCTTGTCAAGTCTTGTCCAATGTTCTCAAATATTGCAAAATATTTCACAATTTTCTTTGTAAGCTCTAGAAATAAAAAAAACCAGGTTTGATCTTGTTACAGGAGGCTTTAAAGGTGTTATGTGAAATCTTCATAGTTTTCACATTAAATGGCTCTGAGCCCAAAGAGAAGGAAAGGTTTAAAATTTATCCTATCAAAATTACTTAAAAATTACTTGACTGACAATTGCTCCACTGCCAAAAGGCACTTAAAGGCTAAGCAGCACTTAAAGAACTTGAAGGACAACCGAGGGCAAGTTAAAGATAGCAAACGTTCTGCCGATGTTTCACATGCTTTTGCTTTAACATCAGGGTATTTTTCATCCGTTATTAGGAATAGCTGGATTGCACGATATTACAAATCTAAAGGGTAAACTGGAGGTTTTACCATAAAATCCTCTCGATTATTATACAGTAATTTCAAAAATAACAGGGGGAAATAAATTAAATTAATGTGTAATTCGAGTTTAAAAGACAACCATGCAACTTCGGGTACGGCAGCTAGTATACTAAATAATATTTGCCTTCGATATGTAAATTAAATGATATGCAAGTAAGGATAAGTTAATTATCTTTAAGGATGAAATTACTTGGAGCAATTAAACAATATTAAGCATGAAATAACTTACATTTACGGCAAACTATAAGTCGAGGTCTTCTTCAGCATATCTGTGAATGACATCATCAATGAAACTTTCTGTGGGAATATCGTCTCCTTCAGTTGATACGTTCACAAAAGCTTGAAGCGTATCTTAACCTTTCTTGTTTCATAATTTTGCGATCATCCTATTTGTGGTGCTAAATGACCTTTCTATACTGGTAATGGAAACGGGAATGTGCACATTTAACGAGTATCACAGCTTTATACCGATATTGGCTCTTAGGATAAAAGAACATCACAAGACCAACTTCTGATTTATTTCAGGCAACTAACTTTAACCATAAAACGCATTCATTGCATTCCTGGAGAATATCCCACTGGAAGCAACAACTAATTATAACATGTTTTTAAGTAAAAGACATTTCAACAACGACGTAATCAGTTTCCTATGTCGCAATATAAATCTTCACTTCCAAGAATAGACCCTAAATGACCTCGTTGGTGATGGGACCTTTACTCACTCACTCACTCACTCACTAACCCACTCAGTCATTCACTCACTCACTTACCACTCACTCACCCAATCACTCACCACTCACTCACTCACCCACTTACCACTCACCCACTTATCACTCACCACTCACTCACCACTAACTCACCACTGACTCACTCACCACTCACTTACCACTCACTTACCACTCACTCGTGCACTCACTCACTCACTCATTCACTCACTCACCCACTCAACCACCACTCACTCACCTACCCACTCACTCACCACTCATTCACTTACTACTCACTCACCTACCCACTCTCTCACCACTCATTCACTTACCACTCACTCGTGCACTCACTCACTCATTCACTCACTCACTCACTCACCCACTCAATCACCACTCACTCACCACTCACTCACTAACCACTCACTCACTTACCACTCACTCACCTACCCACTCACCACTCATTCACTTACCACTCACTCGTGCACTCACTCGCTCACTCACTCACCACCCACTCACCACCCACTCACCACCCACTCATCACCCACTCACTCACTTACCACTCACTCGTGCACTCACTCGCCCACTCACTCACTACCCACAACTCACTCACTTACCACTCACTCACTCACTCGTTCATTCACTCACCACCCACTCACCACTCACTCACTTACCACTCACTCATTCACTCATTCACCACCCACTCACCACTCACTCGTTCACCCATTCACCACGCACTCACCACTCACTCACTTACCACTCACTCGTTCACTCACTCACCACCCACTCACCACTCACTCGTTCACTCATTCACCACCCACTCACCACTCACTCGTTCACCCATTCACCACGCACTCACCACTCACTCACTTACCACTCACTCGTTCACTCACTCACCACCCACTCACTCGTTCACTCATTCACCACCCACTCACCACTCACTCGTTCACCCATTCACCACTTACTCACCACTCACTCACTTACCACTCACTCGTTCACTCACTCACCACCCACGCACTTACCACTCACTCACTTACCACTCACTCGTTCACTCACTCATCACCCACTCACTTACCACTCACTCACTTACCACTCACTCGTTTACTCACTCACCACCCACTCACTTACCACTTACTCACTTACCAGACACTCACCACTCACTCACTTACCACTCACTCGTTCACTCACTCACCACCCACTCACTTACCACTCACTCACTTACCACTCACTCGTTCACTCACTCACTACCCACTCACTTACCACTCACTCACTTACCACTCACTCGTTCACTCACTCACCACCCACTCACTTACTCACTTACCACACACTCACCACTCACTCACTTACCACTCACTCACCACTCACTCGTGCACTCACTCATTCGCTCACTCACCACCCACCCACCACTCACTCACCACTTACTCACCATTCACTCACCACTCGCTCACTCACTCACCACTCACTCCCTCATTCACTCCTTCAATCACTGACTTACCACGCACTCACTAACTCACTCACTCCTAAGAATAACCCGTTGTCTATTCCGTTTGCACAATATTTACCAGAATTTCTTTCTTGACATTTCCATATTTCTTTAGGGTTTATAATTGATGATTATATTTAGGATACAGGTGGTTATCATCTTAAAATATGCTTTCCAATTTTCTCTGCAGTCTTCGAATGTATTATTTAAACTGCGAATATCCAACTCTTCCTTTCTTAGGGCATCGGTTTACTTTCCGCGCTTGTATTTTGCTCTCGCTGATAATCAGCATTTCCTTGCAACAGTCATTACTGGATCTCCATTGTCTTACAAAATGTTAATTTCTTCTCTTCTCGATATTTTCTCGCTCAGACTTCAGCTTTATTTTTCTTTGTGTAATCTTAAGACTTTCTAATAGAGCATTTTTTGTTATCTTCACAGTTTTGTATTACCACTATATAATCCGCATACGTTGAATTGTGTATATACATATAAACTTTGTTATTCATATTCATTCTAGACTTCTTTTCCACCACTTGTTAAACTTTTTATCTCAATACAGGGTGAACACAGATAGAGCAGGCAAACCTTGCACATGCAGCAACCTTATCTTACAGCTTGGTAACTGACACAAATTCAAAATCTTAACATAACTAATCCATAAGATAAATAATGTCATAGCCACAATATAACTTAGTCCATCCTAATAAAATTCTAATTAAATTAGGACTAATAATGAAAAATGTTGTTTATAAAACAACTATCAAAATATCTGTTTATTCACTTTATTATTATTATTATTATTATTATTATTATTATTATTATTATTATTATTATTATTATTATTATTATTATTATTATTATTATTATTATTACTTCATGTTAATTAAGATAAGCATTTGTATTAATGATTTTATTAGATATTCCATTGTAGGTACAATGGGAATATGGAAATATAGCGATAATCAAATCTTTTAAGAACGGTTCACTATGTGATGGTTTTGAATTTGCGTTCTCTTGCTATGACCAAGAGGAGGAAAATTAAGGACTTCCTATTTGAGAAAAGTATAAGTATTGGAAAATTCAAACTAATAATAAGAAATATCTTGGAAATCGTTAGCTGCACAAAATATGTATTTGATATAAATTGTGTACTTTAACAAGACATTACATTTCTTGTGTACTAAGATTTTGTGTATCTCTTGCGGTTTACCAGTTATACAAAAGCCATCCAGAATGAAGAGGACTCCAGAGACTATTCGCAGAAAATTCATGATATAGATTTCATTTGTCATGAAAGCACCTCAAGCATATGGTTAGTCAAAATCGTTAGCCATTTTTGAGAAAATAAAATTTTTCGAAAGATGTTTAATATAAAGGGTAATTTGGGATGGGTTTAAAACATCGTGTTGTATCCCTGGAAAAAGCTGAACTTAAATGCCAGATGCACCTAAACACACACACACACACACACACACACACACACACACACACACACACACACATACACACACACACACACACACACACACATACACACACAAGCTAAAACATAACACAGCTTATCTAAAATGCTTCTTTTACTTTCTCTACTGGTAAGTAGGGGAAGTATTGTATTCCACCGAAAAATTTGATGTCGAGATTTCACCGGAAATATATGTTTTGAGGCCCCCCGAATCCAAAAAAAGCATTTCTAGAAAAAGGTCCGTGTGTGTGTGTCTGTGTGTCAGTCTGTGGACAGCATAACTAAAAAACTAAAAGTTGGTTAAAAGCCAAACTTGGTATTTAAGCTTAATGTCTTTCAAGGATGCGACACGAAGATTTTGAAGAAAGTAGCCCCACCCTACACCACCCTTTACATGGAAGATTTTTCGAAAATTTTGATTTTCTTGAAAATGGCTCTAACGATTTTGATTAAAATGTCATATGTTTAAGGTATTTTGATGACAAATGAAATGTATATCTTGAACTTTCTGGCTATAGCCCCTGTAGTCGAATTTACTCTGGACGACTTTTGCATAACTGGTAAACCGTTAGAGATAGACCAAATCATACCATACAAAAAATGTAGATCTTGCTAAAATACACAATTTATGTCTGAATAAATTTTCTTGTAGGGTGAACCATTTCGGAGATATTCCTTGTTATGTGTGTGAGTTTCGGAAAACTTAGAACTTTCGTGAAATGGATCATCGCTGTTCATTTTTTTTATGTGTCAAGTGTGCAAAGACAACAGAATCTCAAACATTTGACTATCGCACAAAGTCTACTATATTCTAACATTTCCTTTGCACCTACAACGAAATAAGCAATAGGATAATTTGTACAAATGTTTGTCTCAACAAGAAAGAAGATATAGGAATAAGAGTTTATAAGAATGGTTAGTACAAGAGTAGAGAAAGTCATGTGAGTGCAACACATCAGATTTTTTCGAAAAAGGTCCGTGTGTGTGTCTGTGTGTCTCTCAGTCTGTGGACAGCATAACTCAAAAACTAAAAGTCGGTTAAAAGCCAAACTTGGTATTTAAGTTTAATGTCTTTCAAGGATGCGACACGAAGATTTTGAAGAAAATTGCCCCACCCTACACTACCCTTTACATGGAAGATTTTTCGAAAATTTTGATTTTCTTGAAAATGGCTGTAAAGATTTTGATTAAAATGTCATATGTTTGAGATATTTTGATAACAAATTAAATGTATATCTTGAATTTTCTGGCTATAGCCCCTGTAGTATTTACTTTGGACGACTTTTGCATAACTGGTAAACTGTTAGAGATAGACCAAATTATACCATACAAAAAATGTAGATCTTGCTAAAATACACGATTTATGTCTCAATAAATTTTCTTGTACGGTGAACCATTTCGGAGATATTCCTTATTATGTGTGTGAGTTTCGGAAAACTTAGAACTTTAGCGAAATGCAACAACGTTGTTAATTTTTTTTATATGTTAATCGTGCAAAAGAACGGAATCTCAATGGTCAAAAAGATTTGACTATCGCACAAAGCCTTCTGTATTTTAATATTCCCCTTGCACCTACAAGGACATAAGCAGTAAGATAATTTGTACGAATGTTTATCTTAACTAACATGGAGATATAGGAATAAGAGTTTGTTAGAATGGTTAGTACAAGAGTAGAGAAAGTCATGTGAGTGCAACACATCAGATTTTTATTCAGGGATTCTCAAAACATGTATCTCGGTGTCAAATTTTTGTGTGGAACGCAAAACTTCCTCTATTTATTGTAATACATAGTAGAGAAAGTGAAAAGGGAGTTAAAACATCCAAATGGTACTGGAAATATTTATTTTGGGTACAAAAATAAAATAAAATGAATGTAAAACATGAAATTGATACTGAGTATTTCTATATAGAACAGTATTCACCATTATAGTAAAACATGAGACTTGTACTGCAAATGCTTATTGGGAATTTGATAAATGTCCCCTACAATGAAGTCAATTAGCTCCGTTAATCCCCCCCTCCGTCACGGGTGTCAATACCGAAGTATCCAGCCGTAACACGGCTTTACCTGCGAGATGAGGGGTAAAAATAAGCTCTGCTAGGGAAGAATGACTGGGAAATTGTGGTGTCTGGGGCATTTATAAGTGCAGAATGGTCGCTTGTCATCCTTTAATTTTTGCATCATAGGCATTGCTAATGCCGTGATTACGATGAACTTAACGTAACGTTACTTAAAACGACGGGACGTAACGTGAAACTCCAAGACATTGTATTAGATGCAGGATTGACTTAACGTGGCTTAATTTAACGTGACGTAATTAAGAGGTTGGCAATGCCAAACCTTTCCTTCACGTTACATCAAGTTTGGAGGTCACTCTTTTGAACCAATCGACGAGAAGTATAAATATATGGCAATATAGAAGGAAATAGAAGACGAATCAATGTAGATTCTGAGCTTGGATTTGGGGTCCCAAACTTCAGCACTCATTGATCAGTGAATTCTGCAGTGAACTATATAAATATGTAGTGGTGATAGCTCTTTCACACTAATATACCAGAAAGGTTGGCAAAGGCAGCCAGATTTTCAACAATAAAATTGAAGCTCATGTTCGAGTTTTGATTCATGAACCTCGGGGTTAAATGTGTCGTCATTTCTTGCAGTGATCAAATCACAGTAATGGAAATATTTACTGTCAGTATCCTTAGAATTGACCTGTGGATGTAAGAGTTGGGTGCTGACTGCCTCACAATATAAAAATATAAAGGTTGTCCAGATTTGATGTTTCAGATATGTACGAATTTGCAGACTCTTGGATTTAAAAACATTTTATGTGTTGCACTCACATGACTTTCTCTACTCTTGAACTAACCATTCTTACAAACTCTTATTCCTATATCGTATTCGTGTTAGTTGAGATAAACATCTGTAAAAATTATCTTATTGCTTATTCCCTTGTAGGTACAAGGGGAATATTAGAATACAGTTGACTTTGTGTGATAGTCAAATCTTTTAAAGCACGACTCTACAAAAAAGTTTTAGCGAGATATACACTTTTTGTATAGTAAGATTTGGTCTATCTCTTACGGTTTTTCTTGGATTCAGGGGTCTCAAAACATATATTTCCGGTGAAATATCGACATCAAATTTTTGGGTGGAATGCAATACTTCCCCTATTTACCAGTAGAGAAAGTAAAAAGAATGAAGACATCAGAAGAGAGTTGGGGATCCAGTCTAAATGAAATAACTGAAAACAAAATGTAGTAAGATTACGTGAACAGAATGGATGGCGATCGAACGCCACAAATAATACAAAATTATAACCCAAAACGCAGAAGGAATGTCGGCAGATCCGGGAATAAAATGGGCAGATCAGTTTCCTTACAGACGAAACAAATCACAAAGTTTACGTTGTGATGATGATGATGATGATGATGATGATGATGATGATGATGATGATGATGATGATGATGATGATGATGATGATGATGATTACGGATGATGATTGTGATGATGACTACAGCAGTCACTGAGGTAGTCTTCGAGGTTTCCTGTTAAGATGAGAGAAATTCGTGATTGGAGTGGAGAAGAAAATATAAATTTGATTAGAGCCTCCAACAAACTAACAGGTATGACATGAATGCACAACTGAAAATTTTCGAATTTAATTTATTATTTTCATTTGCTCATCAACCCTTATTTTTAAACTATTTTGCTCATTCATCATCATCATCATCATCATCATCATCATCATCATCATCACCACCCCCATCACCACCACCGCCACCGCCGCCACCACCACCACTA
Organism: Tenodera sinensis; assembly: GCA_030765045.1. Taxonomy (NCBI): domain Eukaryota; kingdom Metazoa; phylum Arthropoda; class Insecta; order Mantodea; family Mantidae; genus Tenodera; species Tenodera sinensis. The sequence goes on from CM060968.1 coordinate 76,638,064, forward strand.
CCACCACCACACCACCATCACCATTATCATCATTTTAAAGATGTAGATCTCTTGACCTGTTCCGCTTCCATCGGAATGACCTGGCCTTCCGAATGACCTTTCTTTTGGGTTGTAGTCTATTGCCACTGTTCTTATCCTTGTGATTAGCATTTCTATTTTGGTTATCTTTCGTATTATATTGATATGCGTTTATTATTAGCAAAATATTTTCTTCTTTCAGTTCGCTTTTTCTTATCTCTTCACTTCTTTTGTTTATCCAAGTGAGTATATGCGAATCTTAAAGCCCGTAATTAGAAATCTTAGATAAAATACCCTTTAAGACGTTGCTGTAGACTGACCACAGATTCCGAGATTACCACTAGCATCAGAAAACAAGAAGCACGAAAGGTGAACTTTCATGGCAGTTCAATTACGAGGAATTAATTACTTCCCGTAACATTGAACTTGAGCTGTATTAATGGCTTGCTGTTGCTATGTAACAGTAATAAAAAGCATAGTCAACATAGAACAGATACTCTTTGGGCTTTATTTCAGAAAAGTGAATATGCTGTTACTCCAATACATTCAGTGATCTAACAAGTGCCCTTTTCAGAGCTGTTTGGAGCACACCTACTCCCAGGGTGGGCCACACTTGCAACACAACGAGAAAGTATTTAAGAGTTACTAGGTATGTGGTTACTCTTACATACAAATACAACGTGCGGTCGCAATTGAGATAACAGGCAACATACCTGAGCCATTTGAGCTGGTATTAATGTTTGTTGAACTGATATATCGAATGTAATTAAGTACCTGGGTACTATCGACTGCTTTCACTTTGTACCAGTCCACAAAAGTAATGGAACACGATGTGTAAGTGACGATAAACATAAGATATGGCAAAGTGGTAGAATGCTGAATATGTAGTTGAAAGTGATTGACAAAATAACGTTGCTATTGGGCCTAGTTTTATCACTTATTAAACAGTTACTACCACATTACACGGAATGTAAGTAATATACTGCAACAAACTGCAGAGGAAGTGCTTCATAGAAAAATAAGAAATAAATTTCTTTAGACAATACGTTACCTTTGTTCTGGCCTTCTGTTTACATCAGTTACGGTATCTGAACTACTTCCTTTCTACGCGAGGTAGCGGAAGTGTTTCCTCTTTATGAATACGCCATTGTAACCACCTCCTCTTATTTACAGACAAGGACTTTTTTTTTACTTATCACTATCACTTACATACATGTTTTGAGGCCTCCTGAATTCAGAAAAAGCAATTTAGAAAAAGATGATCGATCTAACCACTTGACCACGGCGCCGACGGAGATGCAAATTAAGTATTTCAAATAAGCATTTAGACCTTGATAGAGGTGCTCTAGTAGCGCAATTGTTAACATGCTGGAAAGTGAAAGTGAAAGTGAAAGTCAGAAGTTCAAATCACGCCTGTGAATAAATGATACTTTTAAAAATAAAATTAAAGTGGTGGTCTTTTGTGGAAAATACCCAGCAAAATTGTTTTGGGCAATTAAATTTTAGGAGTAAACGAATTTAATTATTTGGACTATAATCTATTATTTGATAATGAAGTAGATACAGCAAACAAAATTACAACATTTACAAAAGCAATAGAAATAATTAATAACATCATGAAAGTCTGCGGCTCTATAAGACACTTGTAGGACCGTGAAGCATGGACACTAAGAAAAGAGACGAATGTCAATTAACGACGTCCAAAAAAGAGTTGGACAGAAAACTCCTCCTTGGGATCGTAAGAGACCAACTGGCCTAATACTTGCATGGAAGAAGAAGAAGAAGAAGAAGAAGAAGAAGAAGAAGAAGAAGAAGAAGAAGAAGAAGAAGAAGAAGAAGAAGAAGAAGAAGAAGAAGAAGAAGAAGAAGAAGAAGAAAGACGTTGATAGAAAGGCTTGCAACTCTTCTGTTGCAACTATAACACGATCTATTGGAAAATACCTGTTTAATTAAAAGATTCCCTGGTGTGTAATATTTTGCAGCGTAATTAATACGAAGTTTTCGCCCCCTAACATGTCAAGGGTCTTCATTGCTTTTCACAAGGATGCTAAAAACTGGGCTGGCTCTGTGAGCTTCAGTAATCCGCAAACCTCAGTTTACATAGGAGCTAAAGATATAAGAATACAGTCTTGGTTGAATCTTAGCAGTGGCTCCATAACTTAGGTTAGATCAACTACGGGCTATATATATGATATGATTTCTGGGTCAGCCTGTCACCGAATAAATGTCCCATTATTTTTAATGCAGAAGTATTTTGTAGTTATTGGTCCTAACGACAATTTCGCTGCACCTCTCTGTTCCCCTGATCTGTTAAAACAGTGTATTTGTATTTTGTTTTTGAGAGTTTAAATCCACGTTTGTAAGTAGAGTTTGAATGTATGTCTTCTAGTATAATTTAAGGTATCTGTTGTATCGTGCTTGTTTCGCTGTCATTGCAGTGTATTATGACATTATCAGAGAAACTATGGTTTTGCTGGTGTAAGAATTGGTTCAGCTATTTCATTAATGGCGACAATAGAGGAATACTTAAGACAGATCCTTGAGGTACTCCACTCTTTAATTCGTAAAGTTCTGATAGTTACCGTATTTCACTTGAATAGTTCTACCACAGAGGAACTTGGCAAAGAACTCCAAGATCTATCCCTTAGCTCCATGTCGTACAGCAATTTTATAACTGTGCTTCCATGTCATGTCAGAGGCATTCTGTATGTATGTCAACACTTAATGGGACCAGATGTTCATCATTTATGAATACTTCGACAACTTTCGTTTTCAATGTTGGTTAGGTGATCTGCTGTTGATCTGAGCCGACGAAATTAGCTTTGGAAAGGAGAGAGGAGGTCTTTGAAATCCAAGTGACATCGTATTTGTTTATTATTTTTGTTGCGTTTTAATTGCTAAATCGTGGCCATGTACATAGGTATTGCTTGGAATAAAATATCTGCGGCACCTATCTTACTTTAGGTGCATATTCTGTGAAGTAACAGCTACTTTGAACTCCATAGCATCCTCAAATAAATGTCAAGGCCTTTTCGTAAGCATATTCTATTATAACTCTTCAATGTGTTTGTATTCAAGTATAAACGCTTTGTAAATCCTTTGTAACCTTCTAGTAATTTATAAATCAAAGCACATAGTGTTTTATAGTTCTATATCCACACAGAAAGACTTGGCCTTTTCAGTGGTGAAATAATTATCAAAATTAACTGAATGGGTTTAGAGATGAACCTATTACACACACCCTCACATACCACAAACACACTTTCTCTCTTTGTAGTATCCTGCTGGATGCCTGGTGTCCGGTTCGGGCAACCTGGGAGATTCCCATATATCAGGCAGAAGTCCCTAAAACTTCTAACAGGAATCAACTAGACAGGCACAATTCTGCTGCCAATGGTATGGATTATACAAAGGCTCGCTTAGGAAATAAGCTAGATATTACCTTTTAAGAGACTGTTCAAGGTTACTTGGCAGTTTAAAGCTATGTCATGAACGAATTAGAATGTCACCCTGTGTAACACATCTCAAGAATTTGCTTTAGTGGCGCTTAAAGAATTTAATATTCTTATTTCTTCGCTTCTTCTAACATTTCACCAATGAGAAATGTGCCGCAGAATTACGGGTGGTCCCAATCAATACGTTAAACTGTCTACACAGATGACAAGTGATACGAAGAACATTTTCCCATAAACAGTTAGCAACCATAGTCATGAGTACAGTTCACATCTGGGTACCAATATAAATAATGAGCGATCAAAAAGATATCTTACCATCTTATCAGATCTTCACCACAAGAAATGCCAATTTGTAATTCAGTCGCATTTCGAATTTTATTTGTTTCCTTTTAGATTTTTCCCCTGGATTTTGCACTTCGTTTCGTTTTTAGTGTCGCAAATATTTTCTGTTTTTAAATGTACTTTGCTCAAGTTTAATAATAATAATAATAATAATAATAATAATAATAATAATAATAATAATAATAATAATAATAATAATAATAATAATAATAATAATAATAATAATAATAATAATAATAATAATAATAATAATAATAATAATAATAATAATAATAATAATAATAATAATAATAATAATAATAATAATAATAATAATAATAATAATAATAATAATAATAATAATAATAATAATAATAACAATAATAATAACAATCACAATAACAATAATAATAATAATAATAAGAAGAAGAAGAAGAAGAAGAAGAAGAACAACAACAACAACAACAACAACAACTTGCTGCTTTTTCCGAACTAGCCTAAGTACTTTATCTTGATTTGCACTCAGCCTCGTTCGGCACCTGGGGGGCCAATTGAGGAGCTACTTGATAAAGAACTAGCGAACCCAAGTAGAGCGAACGGTCGGGAGCGCTCGAGGTGCTGACCACATACCATCCACAAGTTATACACTCCACCATACGCCTATAGTGGGCAGAGGTGGGGGACACAGCGGCCGGGCGGTACGCCTTGGCACGCGACAGGCTGTTGCGCTAGGGGTTAAGGGATTTAATGATATCGACTCTTTTCAAAATAATATGACTTTCTATGCATAAATTAGATGCACTACGCGCCTCAAGGATGTTTTTCTTGCTTCTAGCGGAGTTTAATAACACAAGTTCAGTGTTACCTCAGACTATAGGTACCTCATTCTTACTTTAGCCAATAGTTTTCATTTTGAAGCTAAGTGGATTACGCCATTTATCCCATGCTCCTGTATACAGTAATAAGCATATATTAACATGTGTAATTCAAACCATTGCTTGTAAACATTTATCGTGGTTAGCAGGAAATGCATTTAAAAATCCGTTTGTATAATTTACGTAATGAGCTCTAAATTGCATACAATAGAGAAAATATTGCGACCACTTCACACAATAGTCTTATTTATATTGTTACGCCGGTTGGTGGCGTCTCAGACGCTCAAGGTCAAGTTACCTCACACCATTGCGCGGCTTCTAAATGCGTGACCGACGACAATGGAGCGGCAAACCAAGCGTTTCAAGATTGTTCACTAATTTTCTACTGCCAGTTTGCTTGTGAGAGTTTCGAGAAAAGGCGAATTCGAGAAAAATCCATACTATGTAATTCTCGTCTGCATAAGCATTTAATCATCGCGTCGGAGTAATGTGAAACAGTTTTAGTCAATGTGATCGTCAAAGCCAGCTGTTACAAGAGAGAACTGAAAGACAGAAAACTGTGTGTCAGGGTTACCAAATGGCAGAAAATCTGCGAGTTGTATTATCATGAATGTAAGAACTGTAAATTGTGTTAACGATAAAATAGAACTGTGTTTTTGTATTTCAGTCTTAGGAGGGAAAATTAAGTGACAAAAAAGTAACTGGACTTGTCATTTGTCACAATGTTGCTTTTAAAGGCGAGGAATTCACTTTTTACTTTCTCCACTGTAAGTAGGGGAAGTATTGTATTCCACCTAAAAACTCCATGTCGAGATTTCGCCGAAAATATATGTTTTGAGACCCCCTGAATCCAAACAAAAAAAAAAATTTAGAAAAAGGTCTGTGAGTGTGTCTGTGTGTCAGTCTGTGGACAGCATAGCTCAAAAACGAAAAGTCGGTTAAAAACCAAAGTTGGTATTTAAGTTTAATGTCTTTCAAGGATGCGACACGAAGATTTTGAAGAAAATAGCCCCACGCTAAACTACCCTTTATATGGAAAATTTTTCGAAAATTTTGATTTTCTTGAAAATGACTAACGGTTTTGATTAAAATGTCATACGTTTGAGATATTTTGATGACAAATGAAATGTAAATCTTGAACTTTCTGGCTATAGCCCCTGTAGTCGTATTTACTCTAGACGACTTTGGCATAACTGGTAAACCGTTAGAGATAGACCAAATTTTACTATACAAAAAATGTAGATCTTGCTAAAATGCACAATTTATGTCTCAATAAATTTTCTTGTAGGGTGAACCATTTCGGAGATATTCCTTGTTATGTGTGTGAGTTTCGGAAAACTTAGAACTTTCGTGAAATGGATCATCGTTGTTCATTTTTTTATATGTTAAGTGTGCAAAGACAACAGAATCTCAAACATTTGACTATCGCACAAAGCCTACTATATTCTAACATTCCCTTTGCACCTACAAGGTAATAAGCAATAAGATAATTTGTACAAATGTTTATTTCAACTAAAAAGAAAGAAGATATAGGAATAAGAGTTTGTAAGAATGGTTAGTACAAGAGTAGAGAAAGTCATGTGAGTGCAACACATCAGATTTTGTCACATAAATTTGTCCGCAACTGTGCAAATTGTAGATTTTAATGTAGGCTTTATGCATTTCTGCTTTCAAATACACTTGCATATATTGCCATACTCTGAGGAGAACAAGAAATTACTCTATTACAAGAAAAATGCCATCACGTCAGCCAAGAAACAAAAGCCTTTTCCCCCATTGCGGGTAATTTAGTTTTCGCATAATTTGTTCAGAGGTATGCACAAGTTACTGAACCTTTCTTCTAAATACGATTTAATGTAATGATAATGTGACGCCGCCCGTCCGTCAAAGAGATGCTCAAGGTGCAGCTACATGACACCAACGCGCGGCGAGTAAACAATATAACAATGGAGCAGATTTTTCCAGGACTTCGAGAAAACTGTTCACGTGCGGGGCATGATTATGAAAATGTAGCTTTCGAGAAAAATCCATAGTACGACATTCTCGTCAATATAAGTGAAAACGAGTTAAGAGAAGCGAATTGTTAAGTGTTTAACGAAACAGCTGTTAGCAGTTAGTTTAAGAGAGAGAGAGAGAGAGAGTGAGAGAGAGAGAGAGAGCGCGCGCGCGTGTGTGTGTGTACAGTCAGGGTTGAGAGAAATTTGAGTGTGTATCGTCAGAGACAGTTTGGACATCTAATCGTCGCGTCGGAGTTATTTGTTGTGTGAAACAATTTTAGTGAGTGTAATATTCGAAGCCACCTGTTTATTAGACAGAGAGAGAGAGAGAGAGAGTAGTAGAACTTAAAGACAGTGAACTGCCTTTTAAGACTGCGAGAGGACAGATCAAATGTGAGTTGCAAGTTCACGACGAATTATGGATTGTGTTAACGATTACAAAAGAGGACCTGTTTTGTGAGTCAATTTTAAGGAAAATAAAAATACGGAAGAAATAACTAAAAGTTTCATTTATCACACTATATATGATGCTGTGCCTGATTCTTATTTGAAAGATTGTGATGATCAGCTATGGTAAATGTGCGAATATCCTTGTGTAACACAAACCTGATTTAGGAGTATTATAATGTTGCATTTTGGAAGCTTTTCTATTTATATTTGTAGTAAACTACTTTTACTTATTTCTGAGAAAATAGTGATGTCTGGAAATTATATTACAAACTTGCAAAGTTTATTTGAACAGAACAATGATTGAAATAGCAATACAGTAATTAAACGTTCATACATTTGCAAATATTCGCGTTGAGGTTTCACCTTGATAGAAAGTTATCATGGAATATTTATATTTAGTTCATTTGTAGAAGACTTATCACATGCGATACTCCAAATAAGGAAACTTGAAAACTGTATTTCCAGGAAAGCTTTTAAAAGGTGCTAGTTTATTTTTTATTTATTTATTTATTTTTTTTTATTGTTTTTTTTTTATTTATATCCCGCCTTTAACAGCAAAGGTCATATCGGCGCCCTTTCCTAACCCATGGTTTTTTTCGAAGGTTCCCCTGGTCGCCAGATGAATGCTGGGAAGGCTTTCCATATCCTCGGAATTTCCTGCCCCTCCGTTTCGTTACATTAATCATTTCATTTCATCCTTCATCCCGTTAGGTTTCTTTCAGGGTTAGAAGCGTCGGCGAGCGACGCCGCAGAAGCACGGCAGGCGGAACAAATGCGCTCTGGAAATCTCGTCCCCCGGATAAGAAGGCGAGCTACTGGATTACGGGCTGCCAATGGGATGGTACAAAGGATTAATTCACCTCATCCATCCTCCCGGGGGTGTCCCGACAGGGACATAGGCACTAAAGATCGCCTTTCGGTCGAGGTGCTAAGTCCCTTTCCTCAAACTGCTCTAGAGTCATGCAATAATCAACCATCGGCAATGGTCTTTCTCACTTAACAGTGGGTGTTGAATCTTTAGGGTTTTTAAACATTGAATTTACACACAGATCCACTCTCTCATTTATTCTTTCAGATTCTGGGGACGATAAGGACTAATCCTGGCTGGGGAAAACTTCCTACGCCCTTGCCGGGAATCGAACTCGGGATCCCTTGCACAGCAGGCGGGTGCTCTGCCGATTGAGCTGCGGGGCCAGCTGCTTGTTTATTGTTATTTGAATTAAGGGACATTTTATGGACAAACTCAGCAGATGCCAAAAATGTATTTTTTTTTTCCTTAAAAAGAAATTTGACTACGTCTTACAGGTTCTAGGGATATTTTAAGGATTTAGCTATACTAACATTTCCATCTTTAAAATACATGAATACTTGTTATACACACGTATACATTGCTAAATACACCAGCCGGCAAGGCCGATGCACATCAAATGCCAGTTCTACAAAGAACTGTAGATTGTGTTAATGCCAGTAGAAGAGAACTGTTGTATATTCAGTCAGAAGAAAATAAAATGAGAAAAAATTAATCAGACTGGAGTTTTGCAGTTTTTCTCACACTGGTGTCAGGAGTGGGATTTGTCAAATTGACATATTTTCACAATATGAATAATGTGCCTACATATTATGGCACATGAGGCGATAAAGGTTCTATTACTGTTCTTGCAAAATGCACAAATAACTCTTGGTATTAAGTTATAAAAATAGTTATCTTATTACTTTAAGCTCAAATACTAAGTTTAGAGCTGAGACAAAAATATACGGATCTACAAAAGCTGTTACAGGGCTAAAGGATATGTTGTATTTTCATTTACAGCGGATGACATTAACTTAATATGTGTATTTCATAATCTGTTTTGCTCTAAAATGTTCCTTACTTCCGCACTTATATTTTATTTTTACGACTAGATGTGATGTTCATGTTTTGCTCGCTAAGGAATTACGTTTATCAAGTGACAGCGTTGCGGTGGGTGTGCTTAACGCAAGGAAGGAAAACAAGGTGCCTTTAGAAAGGACAGGTTTTCTTAATAAGGTTATTGGTATTCTGCTAAGATACCAGATGAGAGCTAACAGTTGACTGTCACGAGTTTTGGAGCCACAGAAAGAAAATATAATGGCCTTTTCTTTTGCTTGTGTATACTTGTTATAAAGAGACGCCGCGCTTTTGTCTCTCAAGCGCTCTTTTCTCTGCCTTTGCTTAAGTCTTTATTTCTTATTACTTTCTTTTTTGTGAAAATGTGGGATAAGAGTTCTACACAATGAACAAATGGTCCAGTTTTGCAACTGCAGCTGCTGTAATATTGATTTACTGCACTGATTCATAACACATTACGAAGTGTTTGTTTAAAACACTAATATACATATTTCAAACCTCCAAATATACATAATATATAAACATTGTTACGTACTAACAGTTTACTTCATCTTCTTTGGTGCTAATATTGGCCCGCGTAGTTGCGCAATTAATAGCCGATTTGATATTCGGATGCCTCGGCGTAGCTACGGTCATCTAGCTGTATGACTCCTTCCTGTTTGACCTTCATAGGGTCGCACTGATGGATGGATGCGAAGTTTATAAAAAATGTCATCTCCTGAATCATCCGCAACGAGTTTTATTTCTTCTTAATAATCATATACACTCAAACATTAAGATACAGTATCACAATTTTTCTGTTTATACATAGGTCATTCAATCATTAGTGGCAACATTTGAATTAACAACAAATAAAACATTTTTGGTGCAGTGCTTAGAAGTAATCTTCTCCAACATGAAGAACTTGCCTCCACACATCAAGGAGCCGACGAATGCCATCCACAGCGTCTTGTCCTAATATTCGGACAGACTGATCTACTGCTGCTATAACTGTCTGTTTGGTTCTAAAGCGAACTCCTCTAAGTGGTAACTTCATTTTCGCAAAAAGATCGAAATCACATGGACTCATCTGGGCAGTATGGAGGATGCTCCAGAATTTCCCAGTTCCATCTGCGAAGTAAATTAACAACAGTGGCAGACGTATGAGAGCAAGCACCATCATGTAACACAATGGGATGAGAATTCAGGAGATTTGGACGTTTAGGACGCATAGCTGGTCGTAAATGGTGTCCCATAAAGTGACTGTAATATGCACCATTATCACGATTTCCTTGAGGAACTGAATGAGTCAAAATCGTAAGCAACAATGAACATGCCTTTAAGTGGATCCTGTTCTTGTCTATACTTTTTTGGCTGTGGTGAATCAATGTGCTGCCACTCATTTGATTGTCTCTTTAATTTTCGTTCGTAGCATCGAACCCAGGTTTCATCTAATGTTATGATACATCGAAGAAAACACTTGCCTTACGTTCTAAGTGTAATCTCGCTGTTTCCATCCTCTGCCACATTGTTTTCTCTGTAAGATTGTGTGGAACCCATCGAGCGCAGATTTTCCTCAACTTCTTAAGTATGGGGAGGATCGTACCAGGAGCAACTCCAACTTCCCTTGCTAGTTCAATACAAGTCCAGCAACGATGTTCTTCCAGCAGTGCTCTAACAGCATTCACATGCACATCACCACTTGCTGCCAGCTCAACGTTTTTATTAATCAACGTCTTCCCTTCCTCTACGAAATGCATTCGCCCACATAGCCATGGTACGATATGGTAAAGTCTGTCTACCACAAGCTTCCAATAATTCTGTATGGAATTGTCGAGCATTGATACCTCTTGCAACCTGAATTTTAATGAAGCATCTTTGTATTTACTAAACATATTTAGAGCACTAAAGATAACAGCCTACAGTTAAACTTACTATACTCTGTTCATCAAGAGATTAGAGGAGATGTAAACAAAGCACCGGTTTGTATCACTCCGCGGCCACGTGCATTCACAATGACGCAACACAGTTACCTACCGCTACGCGTAGGTACAATATGCATTTTACACTACTAAAAGGATATATTTACTTAATCTGAATAATATGTAGCACATGAAAATAAGTCTTTCACGTGGTCGCTTTTTGCTGGGATCTTCACCAACTGACGACTTTTCTTTGCGTGTGTTGTAAATACTTGCAAATGACACACCGGTAAACTCGGATGTTAATTTCATCACGTCTTCGATAGCAAGTTCGGGATATATGTCTCAAAATTTGTTAAAAACATTCAATATGGTTGTCTTTTCACCACTTCGCAACGGTTTGCCGTGCTTATGTTTCACAATACTCACTTGTTCCGCCATGTTACTTTCATACTGAATAATGCGCGCGCAGAATGAATTAGGCTGGTTACAGATTCACCTAACTGCGTATTCTTACACTTTAACTATGCTTAGTACACTTATTTTATGCTTTAGCAAACATTAAGTAACACTTCAGACTTTAGTAACAGTATTTCTTCAAGGGACTATTTACATGGCGAAAGCGTCAGGAGGGCGCGCTGAGGTCAAAACGCACGTGGCTTTGTTTACGTCTCTTCTAATCTCTAGATGAACAGAGTATACAAATATCTTATTAAATTATTGTCTTCAAACTCACAGCTAACAAACATTAGATGCTCTTATTTTCCATTGTTATCAGCTTACATGAGTTGTCGCTGATAGCGCCAAATGCAGGAAGTGTTGCCACTAATTTTTGAATGACCCCTGGTCACAAAGGGAGGGAAAGTATTATAGTGGAATGACCTGACACTTTTTATCGTTCCCTGGCGTGATGTAGACTCTACAAATTATTCTTACAAAACGTATTTGTCTTTCTACTTACCGAAATAAACATGTTCAGAATTAATTTCATTACATCTTCCTTTATAGGTACAAGAGGGATACATAAACTGAAGCGGTAATACTATGTTTAGAGCAAATCGCTATATGCTGGCCTTGGCATCTTATATTCTTTCTGAAACTGCAAGAAACAACTGAATTATGACCAGTTAAAAATAAGAGAAAACAACTGAAAAATGCAAACCAATAACAACGGAAGTCCACCTCTGCGTATGGGGGTGGCGTGTGTGTCTCACACTCAAGAAGTTTCAGGTTTAAATTAATTTAGGTTAGGGTTAATTACCTGGATAAGGGTTTTCCTGGGATTTACCATTAACCTGAATGTCAACTTCATTTGAGCATAATTACACCCTATTCATTCACTGTCCAATACGACCTAACCGGTAAAACGACGTCCAACGTTAGAAAAAGCTACTTTAAACAAATTGTGTTTCAAAGAGAACTACCTTTCCGTGTAGTATTTGTTGTTTTATGGTTTACCACTATACAAACTCTTCCAATCTGAAGAGCAATATAGGCTAAAAAGGTCAAGATATACCTTTTATTTGTGTTAATTTCTTCAATGTTTAGTGTCTTAATCAAAATTGTTAGAACTAATTTCCAAAAATAAAAAATAACGAAAACTGTCCATGTATAGCAGAGTTTGAGTGGGAAAATTTACTTGAAAAAAAAAACACACACACACACAAATACGAACACACACACACATACACAAACACACACACAAAAAACACACACAAGTATGCACGCACACGCGGACCCTTTTCTAAAAATGCCCTATTTGCATTCAGCAGCGCTCAAAACACATATTTGTGGTGAAATCTTGGTACAGAATTTTGTTGGGCGTGTACTAGGCACTTGTTAGAGGAAATAACTTCATCGATGATTGAACTTAGGTTTACACAACGACATGCAGCGACATGCTAATGGGGAGCACTGATTCAATGAGTCACTTCCCCTACATCTAGTTTTAACCCCGCCCACTGCCTCAAGGCGATTAGCAACCAGGCTATGCCTCCCGCTATTGTCTACCTCAGAGAATTGGCCAGTCTTTCAAATTGTGACAGTAAGTGTGGAGGGCAAATACTCGATGGCATCCCTGTCACCCCTCTTCCCCATGCCTGTACTATAGTATAAAATATGAAGAAAATAGAAGTTGATTTGCTGATGTACTTCTTTGAAATGCTTTCTTTCTCCTGATTCTTTAGCATATATGTAACTTCCTACCACTGCATAATACATAATATATTTTCAGTTTCCGTGTACATTTCTAATGAGGTGAAGTTGCAGGAATGGTTGTGCTATATTTTATGTGGGCTTCAAACAACATAACGTGACCCTGCAGCGTTCACACTCTTGAGTTCACCGGTGTGCGGATAAAAACCATGCGTTAAGGTGTTTTAAAACCAGACATTTATCTTCTCCAAATACGGACTAACAACTTTGCTTCGGACACCATCCAATTCCCCAAAACCCATAGTTTTACTAAGATAACTTAATAAGGAAATACGAAGAATTTTATTTGGGCGGAGACAAAAGTTACTAACTTGCAAATGAGAGAGTTTCATGATACATAAACACAAGTTGTAAACAGTTATCTCAAACAAGAACTCATACAGTGTTTGAGTTCGAAACTTCCACTTTTTGTGTGGTGGGTGTGTACAAATATATTGATTACTATAAAGTAGATTTTATAAAATGTTTCACAAGAATTAACCTATTCTAAATTTAAAATTTTAGAAAGACTTTGTAAGTGCAGACATGTTTGTAACACAAAATCAAGTCTTATTGGGTCACTATTTCTATATTTCTATAGGTATGAAATAAATACTTTGAACACTTAAGGGTGTTTATGTTATAAACTACCACACAAATTTCCAGCACAATCTGTTCAATAGTTTTGAGGGAATTAATTATTCAATTTATTCGCAATGTGAAAATACCTTAATATTCAAAATCTTCCATGCACATGAAAAACTATAATATCACAACAGTTTTATTATTTTATAAACTCTAATTGTCCAGCCATCAATCTCTGGCAGGAAGAAAAAATAATTACTTTTAAAGTAATTAATTTATTTGCTTTAATGGACATTGAAAATACTTTGTTTAACATTTTTTGTATTTAATTTTTTAAATATAAATAAATTCTCAGATTCTGAAACCAAACACTGAAGTTTAAGTCACATAAATAGAGCACATTCTGGAAAAATTATAGGAGCATAGCACAAAATTTAATGCGTGTGGGGCAGATAGTGTATTAAAATGTAAACTCAATAAACACGATTTTTTCTACACATACTTATCATGATCATGAGTCAGATAACCTGTTTAGCCTAAAACTTCCCTGCTTCACATGTCACACCATCCCTCTTTTTGTCTAATAGTCTCTCCTCAGATTCATGGCTTAACCACATCTTTCCGTTGAATTTGTTTGTTTTTCAGCCCTTTTGGTCCATATTTTATTAAAATACCATCGACAATTTAAGCAGAAAAGGGGCATTTAAATGTAGCATTTTAAAGCCTGTCCTAGACCATTAAAAATGGCAGAATCTAAAAAATGTCAGTACCAACTGATGACTAAAGCTTCGGGGAAAATTTATATACATAAAACCAAAAATCATCAACTTGATAATTTTTCGGTCATTTTTCAGTCCCAGGGTTCCTTAAACATCAGACATAAATGTGGCGATGAATTGACAGCAGTGATTTAGATTATATATTTAATTGTCTTAGTTTGGAAAAGGTTCTGAAGAAGCAGTGGAAACTAGCAAAGTGGTTAAATATCTTGAAAAGAACATAGATTTTGGGGAAACGTTTTCAACTTTTGGACAAAGCATCATTGTAGTTTTAGGAATGTCTGTTCCACGGGACCACTTTCAATCACTTCATGATAATATGAGTATTTTTCATAGAACTTCACAGTTGCAGAATATATTGAAAGTCGTCATTAACACAAAGTTCAGAGCAAATTATCTTGTTATGAAATTGAAATGGTTTAAAACACCGGAAATTTCTTTTAACTAAAGGATTTATATTGTTCGGCGATAACTCTTCTGGCATAGAATAAGGCGCATTACGACTGTTTTGTTAATTTGCAGACTCCAGGAATTTCTACCAAAGTTTCTGAAAAATTTACATATGGCTACAAGCTGTTTTGCTGCCTGATTTCTGCTAAAGTGGATATCTTACACAGACTTGTAGATAAACTAGCATCCTTACCTTGCAACGCCTCGGACACATGGTAAGTTTTAGCCAACATTTTACATGATGCAAAACCGACTGAAAAAAACTGAAATTCCCACATGAAACAAATGACCTCGTTGTCGACGGTCCCTCAAACTTCACTCCAGTCCCACATGGAATTGAACAGAGTACGGTCCTAACTTTCAGTGCATTGCTGGTTTATAACCATTGGTGCATAAATATTAGGCTGAAGCACATCTTTACGTCAGTCTTGTATAATTTCACTGCGCCTAGCGTCTTTCACATAGAGCTTAATTTTGCCTTCTTTGACCCGATACACATATTTTTAATGTCACTTTTAAGATGCGAAATAATTTCTTACGTTACATTCACATGACTGAGGCTATTGATTTCATGTTAATCGAGATAAATATTAAACACAAATGTTGTCTTCTGACATTCTTCCTTGAAGATACGCCCAAGGGGAAGATGCCTTAAGTGGTAGTAAATTTTTAAGGGACACTGGGAGTGAAATTTTGGTCAAAATGTCAAATCGAAAATTGTTTTTTTACCTTAAAATGTTCCTGGAACACCTGTGCATTTGGATCAGCTAACATGCTTCATATCCCCCACTCCATGTGGTCATTACGGCCCTTTCAAATAGTGCTCTTCCCTTAACGTACACAGAATGTTCATATATAAAAGCCTGTTTTTCTCAAAACTACATTTCTGCATATTCCAAAAGAAGGTCGCGTTTGAGTTTTGCTTCAAATTTAATGAAAATTTCCTAAAGTATTCATAAATAGCAGCTAAACAAAACTATGATTCAATATTGATATTATCATTAACATGAATTCCAAAAACATTTTTGTACCAAAAAATCAATAATTTTTAAGATTAAATTTTCTTTGTTATTAAAAAATATTTACAGCATAATCAGCAAACGTATTTTAAATATCTCTTCACACAATTGTTACCCATGTTTTAGAGTACCAGTTCTGCCAATATAAACGAATTTTGAAAAGTCAATAATCGCGAGCTATATTTTGAAAATGTGCCTATTAAATCATAAAGAATTATCCAATTTTAATGAAATTTGGTGTACCTCCTATTATTATATAAATACAAACACAGTAAAAATTTCAGAAAAATCTATCAAGAAATGTGGAACTTTCATATTTCACTCTCAGTGTCCCTTAAAGAGGGGATCGCCTATGTGATAACTTTGAATTTCAGTTTTCTTTGTTGACCCAGAAGCAAAAAAATCTAACAGTGATCTTCCTCTTGAGAAAAATATAAGTCAGATGTCAGCAACTGGTTGCCCTTTTGAGTAAGCAGAGAGAGTGAACTTACTGGTTGCACCCGCCACTGCATGACCTGCCACTGCACCAAAAGCGGGAACAATGTATCGAACATTTTGCGTTTGAAATACGTAATCTACCGTTCACAGGTTAATATAACTATTAGAGGTTCTGGATTGGTAGAATAATTGTTCTATTGCATCTCTTATAGTAGCAGGTATTTATATTTCAAATATGAACATATACAAATAGGGCGTTAGGTGTATAAGTGTGGATGATTTGATAATTTGTATCTTAATATGTACCCACTTCAGTATATTAATTGTTTTTGTTCGCTTCGTCAAAACATTTTTCCACAAGCATATCGCATAATTTACTCCTGTTTTCTGTACGGTCATAACTGCTCCATGAAATGGTTAGGGTCTGTCAGTATAGACCTTCCGTTGTGTTTCTACATGTAATCCAGAATTAAATGTATTTCAACTTCTTTTCTCGTTTCTTTCTCCATGAAAATGTAATTTGTAGAATAAAAAATTGTTTTTTCCCCTGAGGTGTTGCTCTTACACGACGTTCTCTACTCTTGTACTAATTATTCTTACAAACGCTTACTCTTCTACTTCATGTTAATCGAGACGAACATTTGCAGAAATTATCTTATTGCTCATTTTCTTGTAGATGCAAGAGGAATATGAGAATACAGTAGGCTTTAAGCGATAGTGAAATCCTGTAAAGATGTTTGCTATATAATACCTATGAAATTACGTGACCTTTACATAGCCAAGAGATAAAACAATGAATAACGACTTCCCATGTGAGAAAATTATATACATTCGGAAACTCAGACAAACAACAAGGAATGACTGCCTCTGTGGTCTGATTGTTAGCATGCTAGTTTCCAAATCCAGAGGTTGCGGGTTCGATTCCCGGCTGAAGGATGTAAGCATAAATTTAATTTTAGCATCTTCCAAGAGTGCGATACAAAGATTTTCCAGAAAATCCCCCCACCCCAGACTACAATCATGTCAAATGCAATGTCGGTCTGGGTGCTCAGTTGGTTAGACGCTGGCCTGCTGATCCCAAGGTCGCGGGTTCAAATCCGGCCCAGACCGATGGTTTTTAAGTGTGTTTAAAAACGACAGTTCCATGTCAGTAAATTTACTAGCATGTAAAAGGACTCCTGCGGGACAAAATTTCGGCACACTGGCGACGCTTATGTGATCCTAGCAATTGACAACGTCGTTAAACAACAAAATAATTTTTGTAATGTCAAATACAATTTTTTTATGGAATGTACTTTTTCCGAGATATTCCTTGTTATTTGCTTGAAAAGTAGTAACAAAAGTAACATGAAGTAGATAGAGGAATAGGCGTATGTAAACATAGTTTCTACACGTGTAGGAAAAGTCATGTGAATGTAACACATCAGAAATGGATGATATTTCAGCGCGCAGTTCAAAGAATCAGTCGAATACTTTTCCACGACTTAGACATCGAACTGCCCAATAATATGGTAACATATTTACATTCCTTCAAAGGTTTTGAAATTTACGATGACTGAAGCCTTGTATAAAAAACAAATTATAAAAGCAACGTTCAAAGAAAAATCACTCACTGATTGGCGTCCCCCTTGGACTACTTTTAGCTAAAATGATTGTGGCTGCCTTTCCTTATTTAGCTATTTTTACTTTCTCTACTACGTATAGTAAAGTAAAGGAAATATTGTATTCCCCAAAAATTCGATGTCGAGATTTCACTGGAAATATATATATTTTGAGCCCCTGAATCCAAAAGAACATATTTTTAGAAAAAGGTCCGCGCGCGCGCGCGCGCGCCCGTGTGTGTCTATCTGTGTGTGTATCAGTCAGTGGACAGCATAACTCAAAAACAAAAAGTCGGTTAAAAACCAAAGTTGGTATTTAAGTTCAATGTCTTTCAAGAATGCGCCACGAAGATTTTGAAGAAAATTCCTCCACCCTAAACTACCCTTTACATGGAAAATTTTTTGAAAGTTTTGATTTTCTTGAAAGTGGCACTAAACGGTTTTGATTAAAATGCGAGATATTTTTATGAAAAATGAGATTATATCTTGAATTTTCTGGTTATAGCCCATGTAGTCCTATTTACTCTGGATTACTTATGCATAACTGATAAACCGTAATAGATAGACCAAATCTTACTGTACAAAAAATGTAGATCTTGCTCAAATACACAATTTATGTCTAAATAACTTTTTTGTAGAATGAACAATTTCGGAGATATTCTTTACTATTTGGGTGAGTTTTGGAGAACTTGTATTTCTGTCAAATGGAACATCGTTATTCATTTTTTACATGTTAACCGTGCAAAGAGAACGGAATGTGAAAGCTTTAACAGATTTGACTACTGCTCAAAGTCCACTGGATTCCCATATTCTCCTTGTACCTACAAGAAAATAAGCAATAAGATAATTTGTACAAATGTTTGTCTCAACTAACACGAAGAAGATATAGGAATAAGAGTTTGTAAGAATGGTTAGTACAAGAGTAGAGAAAGTCTTATGAGTACAACGCATCAGATTTTTACTGTTGTGCCAGGAAAATATAAATTTCAGGGAGAGAGCAGCCCCTCTTAAATACACCCTAGTGTGTTTGTAAATATGTGCAGGTCTTCGAATGCATAGTTTCTGTGAGGCCATTTATTCTTCGAAAATGAGATAGAACGGCAACCGTCTACTCTATATTTACCTCGAAAATGTAAAATTCATGTGCTGAATTCGGATCTGCAGCTTTTGTTCTTACAAATAGTACCTGCGAATCACACATAACGATTAAGTAACTTAACTGTGATATTGTCTTGTTTAAAAGTGTTTCATTGTTGCACGAGAGCAGCAATACGTTTGAGAAGTTGACATTGAACGCATATGAAATTCTTACAAACCAGACTGAGTGTAAATATTAGACAAGAGGCTAGGAATTCTTGGTGTGAAAGTGACACAGCATCCGCACCTTATAGCTGGTTAACTGTTTATGATGTTCTTTATTATTTTTGCTTCCAATTTTGCTGCATACGATCCTGAAGAATTATTGTGTGCATTCTGTGGGTAAGCAGCAAACATTGAAACGAACAGATCAACTTAATTATTCCATCGTCTGATATAATTCAAAGCACACAACATCGATGTTATGTAAAATTTCACTCAAAATGCATACTTTGAAAATTGTTTTAATATTGCTGTGATTATGAACATTTTTAAGAGAATGTACAACAGATTCACGAAAAATGTGAAGAACAAAGAGAATTTAAAACACGTTTTTGAAGCTTTAATATATTTTTTTTATTATTCGGTTACCGAGTGGGATGGCGGTAACGTCTGTGGCCCGCATTCGGGAGGTCGCGGATTCGATCCCCGAGCACTCTGACATGGATTTTTCCGTGGTTTCCCCATGTCACATAGGCGAATGCTGGAGTGCATTATTTCATACCACGGTTTCCTTTCCCTTCATTCTATTTCCTTATCTTTGAGGTGTACTTTCAAGCGTGTAGTGTTGGCAGTGCCGGGCAAATGGCGCGGATGATTGAGCATGGTAACTGCTGTTCTCGGCGCTAGGGGGCGTTTGGCCGGCCTTGTCCTCCGTAGGGGGGAGGGGGACGCTTAGTGCGACACCGGACCCGCGGTGTGATGGCTGCTTGGCGGGACCTGGCGCTGGGATGAAAAGATCTCAGCACTTGTTAGGAACTTCCGCGCGTCTCTGTGCCCTATCTAGCTGCGACCTTGTGTGACACCTTCGGTTCCCTCATTTCATCCTGATAGCCAAAATATATGTGTGTAGGTCGAAGTGAGCGAGGTGTCCCCTTTGTGTCTGTATCCTTTTTATTATTCCGTTTTTAAGTGAGGCCATGTGCTATATTTAAATTTTCTAATCGGGTCATTGCGATGTAGCCATGCTAATTAAAATACCCGTTGCTTTGGTTTTGTTATAGCCAATATGTATAATCCTTTTTAACACTTTGATACCAGTTGCTTTGGTTTTGTTATAGCCAATATGTATAATCCTTTTTAACACTTTGATACCCGTTGCTTTGGTTTTGTTATAGCCAATATGTATAATCCTTTTTAACACTTTGAAGGAAAAGTGATAGAAATTCTAGGTAGAACATTCTACTCTTCATAGATGACGTAGTATTAGCTTATGGATGGCAATTAGGGGTTGATTTTCGATTTTTCGAGTATACAATAGAATCCCGAAATAACGTGTTTCTTGCAGGACATGCTTTCATCCTGCGTTAAACGATTTCGCGGTGTATCGTGTATTCTACGTAAGCAAGTCTTCTATCAACGCACGCTTCTTCGCTCTGCAGGGTGCGAACTGAGTCGAGCTTAACCGAGTTATCACGGTGCACGGTGCAAGAAAGATCTGCACCTTGGATTGCACCCGGTGCAATTTTAAGCTTCGAGAGGCCCTGTGATTTCTTAGACAATTTTCAAAATTTTCGAGTTGTGCATTTCTTTTGTCGTGCAAGTATGTTTGAAGACCACACGGTAAAAATGAGGTAAGTCACCTACTATTCTCAGCCGCGCCGTGGCCGAGCGGTCAGACCGCTTGACTCTCACCAAAGTGACCTGGGTTCGATCCCAGGCGTCCGCATGTGGGATGTGGTTAACACACTGGTGCAGGGGTGGGTTTTCTCTGGGTTCTCCGGGCCCACCACTTGCTCCATCCTTTCCTCTCCCTCCATTTCACTTCACTCCTCATTTCATTCATCCTTTCATCCGTTTGGTCTCTTTTAGGATCGACAGTGTCAGCAGGCGTTCGGGTGCAGCAAGGTAGAATGAAATACTCTGAGCGACTCCGTCCTCTGTCAGGGTAGCTGGGCTCCAGATCGTGTCCACACCGAGATCCTTGAGGCACGGTGGGGGCCTCTGCAGGCGGCAGTCTGCGCGAACCGGTATACTGGCTGGTGTCAGGGAGTTTCTAACTGGGAAAATGTAGGGATCCAGCCCTCTGTTGTGCCTGCTCTGTGGTCTGGCTGCCCTCTGTCTCCTCTTGCCTCAACCCTCCCTCCCGGGAGCAACCCTTCGGGGCATAAGCACAAAACATCTGAGGTCGAAGTGCCGAAGTCCCCCTCCGCGTCTGTCCTACCTTCTATAGTGTTCTCCAAGGTCGAGTCTACCGTTCTATAGCAAGTTCATGCTGATGGGGTTAGTCATATGTACATTTACTTTGAAAAAAAAATCATACAGAAAGAGAATGAGGAAGTCAACTCGAAACAAAACAAAGATACGGTAAGTCATCGCTGTGGCTCCCATCGTAACTTATTCCGATGTGCACACCTGCAATAATGAATTGCCAACATTGTTGGCATTAAATTAAATGTCATTGTTGATAATGCTATAAATGTATAACAGTATGTCAGGCAATTTCAGTGTTTGAAATGAGATCTTCAGAGCCAGATGGCAATACAACTGCAACAAGAAAGAGGAAATCCCTCTGGAGAATTGAAGATGTGAACAAGAAATTAAGAGTGCAAAGCTACCAACCAGGTGAAAATTGCAGGTGCAAATGTTTTAAATGTCAAAATTATTGGATTTCATAATGGACTTACCTCATTCATTACGTGCTGCAACAATGGTATTACATTTATTTCTCAACAATTGCGTAATCCTAAGGCTTACTTTTTATCAGCTTGCTTTATTAATAGTGCATGAATGTATATTTAAAATGTGAGTAATAGGTTAGTATTAATGATTTTCAAGTTATTAGATTTCAAACTTTGAAAATGCTCTCCTGAAAAGTTTAATAAAAGTGATTTACCTCATTCTTCCCGTGATTGTTTTAATCAAAATCACTAGGAGCCATTTTTGAAAATAGCTGAAATTTACCATGTAAGGGATATTTTGGTGTGGGGATTTTCCTGAAAACCTTCACGTCACATCCAGCATGCTGAACTTAAATATCACGTTTGGTATTTAACCGACTTTTCATTTTTGAGTTGTTTCGGTTTACTCGGGGAGCCTCAAAACGTGCATTTCCAGTGAAATCTCAGCATTGAATTTTTAGGTGGGATAAGATACTTCCTCTACTTATTATTGTTGTTTATTTTATACTTCCTTGAACACAAGGCTGTCATGGCGACAAAGCTTAATTTTTAACAATAATTTGGTTATACATATACATTTTGTAAAAGGGAAGAACAAGATTGATATATGTATGTCATAAAAGAAGAAAATAAAAAAAAAGGAACTTTTCAGCTGCCATATAAATGGTACCGCAGAATGACAACCGTACCCTTCACTGCAGACAGGCTGATTTGCTTTATTGTTTCTGTCGATATTCTCAGCTTGCTGCAGACGTTCACAGTGATGGAACGTATAGTTCCTCGAGCACCAATCAATGCCCCAAATAGAGAAAGTAATTCTTCTTGGTAATTTGTTTTCAGTAATGGGAAATGAAGATCGCTGACTTGGGGGTCTCTATGATTGACCAGTGTGCCGTCAGTTTCTTTAGATCTGTAACACATATCAGATCGCAAAATTGCTGGAGAACTTCACTGCTAGACACGTTTCCCTGAGAATTCATGCTGCTTCCATGTGGTTATTGTAGAGCTTCTAGTTCTAGAGGCCATGCCTAATACGGAGGTGTCCTCCAACACGTCAAGGCCTCATCAAGTAGTGCACTGTTATTAGTTGGCTCTTCAACACAATGGTGTCACATTTTCTTCACTCTAATTCTTCATAAACGAAGTGCTTCAGCTTTCAACAAAATTCGGATAAGTGATACCATAGTAACAATGTAAAACTTTTAACCTGTACATCAATCTCGGACGTGTTCTACAGAAATAACAAATGAAATCTCCATAAGACTACCGAGGACGAATAGGCATAGTATCCTAGTTGCCCTTTCTCGGTCTGTGGAAAAATTGAAGGTTAAATATGTTAGTAACGGTGAAAAGGTCATTCTCTTTATCTTCTCCTTAATTAGCCAGTGAATTGAGGCTAAATCCTACAAATTATATGTATGACCATTGCACTATTTACATTATCGTTATATACATTATCGATTAGCTTACCGACAGAAAGAAGGAACTCATTTGTTTCTAACTGACCAATGATTTTTTTCTAGCTCGCGACTAGGAAGAACTCTAGTGGCTGTTCCATGCACGGCCGCCTTGAATAGTTCCCTTGTGATAGTTCCGTCGGTCTGGGTGGCTACTGATGCCAAGGTCGCGGGTTCAAATCCGGCCCAGACTGACGGTTTTTAAGTGTGTTCAAAAACAACTCCTTGTCAGCAGATTTACTGGCAAGTAAAATAACTCCTGCGGGACAAAAGTCCGGCACACCGGCGACGCTGATGTGATCCCGGCAATTGACAGTGTCGTTAAACAAATAACTGAATAGTTCCTACAGCTAAAAGTTTAATCGGCACAGTATGAATCTAACATGCTGTGCTCGATAGTGGGAAAGGAAGTTAAACTTGGCCAATTCTTTTTTCCCGTTCATGAGGCCCAGGAAAGCTTCCCTTCTGTTTTGAACACTCCCATTCAATCTTCTCGTTCTGGTTATCGTTACCATTACCTGTGGTTGAGAACCAGCGTTAAATCTGACACCTGGAATCATGTGTCTGAGTAAGTTACTCCTTGTGTCTGATCTACACTCAACCGGAATAATCTTCTGCTCAGCCAAATTACGATGGGCTTAATGAAATGTTAACAACTAACGCACTGTATGAAATTGAGCTATTTAGTGTTGAGTTAACGTGATGGATGGCACTGTCAAACACTTCCTTCCTGGTAATCTGAACAGTCCCATGAAGTAGTAACATGAAGCAATAAAATCAATCCAGACTCATTCCTGTTAAGTGCATCCTAATTAGGCCCTCAATCATTTCTTAAACTTCATGCTACATTTTAATTTCATCATAGTCCTGCCTTAAAAATAGATACACAGGTTGTATTAATAGAGTATTTGGTTTAACTTGCTTTATGCCTACAGGAAAGGAAAGAGACATCGTAAAGAGATGCAGATATTCACCCCCGTGTCTCTTGTTATGGGAAAGGTGGGAGAGATTCGACTCCTTGCATCCAATCAGTGCTGGACTGAAGAGGCAAGTATCAATGAACTTCCAGCATTTCTGCCCACAAAACATGTTTTCTATCCCCAGCCCTTAACTTGCATGGTGGAAGTGATCTTCCACTTTTATGGTCCTCAAGACTAGCTAAACCATCGCAATAACATCACATTTTCATACAAATGGAAAGTTTTGTAACGAACTATAATAGCAAATATAATGACTTTCCATTTTTGGATATTTAAGAACATCCGTGTGGGGTGAGACAGGGTCCCAAGTTTGAATCTTGGTTAGAACAAGTTACCTGTATAAGGTTTCTTTAAGCTCATTTGAACACCATTTCACTAACTGATCATCAATCAGGTATGACTACCTGGTTAAAGGACATTAAACTATATGAAAACAAGTTACTGAAAGGTATGTCAAAGTTACTGTTCTGGATGCCTTGCTAACACATGTCTTAATGCAGTGATGGATTAAAGATCTATTTATTACAAAAGAGGATGTTTTCAAAGAACTTCCTATAAAACAGATATTAGCTTCATATCTCGTCACTGGATCTCAGATTTTTAGGCTCTTAAAGACCATTTTGGGCATCAAAAGATACAGCTTCCATTAGCTCTATAGTATCTTATGTATTCAAAATGTATTCACACTTTTTAAAAGTTAGAAATGCTATTAATTAGAGTATCAAAAATGACACAGTAATAAAAGTAATCAATTTAAAAGACTAGAAAATTTTACCGTCTTATATTATGAATTGGTAATAGAAAATATGACCTTACAAAGTTGAAAAAAAAAGAAAAAGACCTCTCAAAACTTGCCAAGTAGATGGCAGAGGAAGTACACCCTGCACCACAGATGTATCATTGTGACCTACATGCTTTAGAGTTGAGATGGAGCACCCCCCAATCAAAATGCTGTTTGCAAAGTACCCTATAAAGAACATTTGAAATACATTTTAAAAGCACCAGCAGAATCATGGAGAAATCTTGCAAATGTGTGCATATCAAGAATTTACAAAGGGAGTGAGGTGTGTGAGTCATGAAGTGATGGGAAAAACACCATTTGAAAGGAGTTTATGTGTACTGTAGTCACCAACCAGTACCAAAGGTTGACAAAAAGACCAAGAGGGTGAAAGTACTCTGTTACTCCTTTTATAATATGAATATGTACTTGCCAAAGCATTAAAATGTTTTCTCTCAGAATGCCCCATACCTACAACCAATCTCATGATATTAGAGCAATTCCATTGAAATGTCATTACAAGAAAAAACATTTTAATTCAATATGTTAAGTAAGAGCATAGAGGAAATTCATGTGTAACAGACTGACATTCATAACACATTTTTTTCTGGATAAACCAAAATTCCACATGCATAAAGGCTTTGGAATATGAGTTTAGACCACATCATTCAACAATGAAAACAGGATAAAAATTATCACCCCCCCCCCAAAAAAAAAGCACAAACAGTTTATACATTTTGCAACAGACTGACATTTTTGTCCATCACTTTACAGGTCGATTTGGACAATTCTAAACTTCTCTGAATGTTTAATCCAAAGAGTAGTTTTCAAAAAAATCTGTTTATCAGGGAGAATTTAAGCTTTATTAGAAGTTTTTAAAAATCAAAATATTCCAAATATTGAAGTTCGAATCAAAAAATGTGCTCATAACAGACTGATATCTATAAAATTATACATACTATGTTGCACCAGAATAAAGAATGTGTAACTGTCAATATGAACTGACATGATGCACAAAGGGAATAAAAATATGCACAATGAAAAAATGTATAAAAATATAATTACAAATTTATTTTATTTACTGTTATTTAAGTTTCTATCTGTTTACTATTCATATTAATTTTAATAAGTTTTTGGGATTTTAAACAATACTCGTTGCTGTTTACAACAAGGATTTATTTGTAATAAATTGCATTCATTAAAGCTTCTTTATGACACTTTCACGTCAAAGACAACAGAGAGATAGAGAGAGCATTTAGCAAATATATTTAAAAGAAAACCTCATTTTGGCTGGTCCCACAGCTCAGTAGGTAGAGCACTTGCCTGCTGTGCAAAGGGTCCAGGGTTTGATTCCCGGCTGGAGGGTGGGAATTTGTCTCTAGCCAGGGTTATTTCTTATTCATCTCAGAGTTTGGAAGTATAAATGAGACTTTGAATGTATGTGTATGTGTGTATTTAACATATAAAAATCCTAAAGACCCAAAAAACCCAATGTTAAACGAGTTAACAGCATTATTCCCAATAGGCCACCGATATGACCTTTGGAGTTAAAAGTGGGGTATACATGGGACAGTTAAAAAAGAAAAAAAAGCTTCATTTCACACTAATAGTTCAAATGAAGTCTTTGAAGCATGCACGTGCATAGTTCTCTGAATGAAGTACTTCAGATAACTGCAGATAAAAACCCTGTACAACTGAATCACATGGTTTATTGCGTCACAAGATACACAGCCTTATACTACAGGATCAGTAAATTCAGCAGACACTGAATATAAAATTCTGTTATTGCTTTGATATCGAATCACAGAACTTGTAGATTAATCTGACCCACTGTTCATATGAAAGGTGAGCATATTCAATGACATATAATCTATCCCTTTCACACAATGAAGCCTCTGATAGACAAAAGATGATAAAACTTTCCTTAATATACTTTTTCACATCTTCAAAGTCAGTCTGGGATATCTCTTGAACGTTGATATGTTTGGTTTTATTACACGCAATATGAATGAACTCTTCTGCATTTTGTACTCTAGTTCCTGATTTAAAAGCCATCACCTCAACCTTTTTACTTGTTCTCCCTTTACATCCACAGGTCCTTTCCTTTACTTTGATTCAAAGAAGTTCCATTCAGTTTAAATTCCAAATATGCTGAAGAATAGTGTTACATGACTTAAAATGTATTTGCTACAGATATTATTTTTTTATTTAATTTACATGAATTCTCATGAGTTATTTTGACCACAAGTGTCATCACTGATGTTACCTGATTATGTGAACACATTGTCTCTTAAAAGCTAGAATATTGTACACTATTAATTTACAATAAGCTGCTGCAAATTACTGCAGTGCCTATGAGAGCATATTTCTTCCTTGTTACGTTTCCCTCCAACTTACTGTAATACAATAAACTGTTGATAAAGGTCTTTATTATTGCATCACACAAAGAACATGCCAGTGTAAGCAATTCTAATGCTGAAAATTTGATCCTAAAGTCAAGCAATCTATTTATAGGCCACTGAGTACAAGTGATATCTCACATCAGCACACAGAAACTCTTACTTGATGCAACACTAGCGAGATTGTTATTCTGTAATAGTATGCAAGCATCTACCATGTGTGTTATTTGTCTTCTACAGTTTTTCTGTTAAACAGCGTGAACCAGTGTTAAACAGTATTCCATATTGTGTTTTTTGAAGCGACAATAACATGTAGGCACATGGATTCCTAAAGTACATATGTCTTATAGTTATTGCTTTTGGGGATAAGTTTGCAATTCTACGCTAACAAAAAATGCACACTATAATATGCAATCTTCCTTTCATAGAAGTTTGAAAACAGTGTTGTTGTAATTAATTTAATTTAAAAGGTGAGTTAATTAATAACACTGAACAACACTCACAACATATTCTTCCGGGACGCATTTCGAAGGTTAACTTTCCTCCATTAACTGTAGTTATTGTCCGGTTGATAATGGAGGAAAGTTAACCTTCGAAACGCGTCCCGGAAGAATATGTTGTGAGTGTTGTTCAGTGTTATTAATTAACTCACCTTTTAAATTAAATTTATAATATGCAAGTCCGTTGGTTATTTCTTTTTTGCTTTTCATTTTTTTAGATTACATTCGGAGATATGGTGTGTAACAATTATGACATATTCAAAAAAATTATGCCGGTAACTGTAAGTTAATATAACTTTTCTAATGAAATGCATGATGCTTGTGACACAAATGATGTAATTCTTCCTCCTGATCCAGACAGTCTAACTAATGAAGATGAAGCACCACAGGTATAGTAAATGTGAATGATGTTCCCGGCCCAGTTGAAGTGCATTTCACTGCCTCTAAAAAGAGTGACGAATGACAAACTTTGAGACCTACCAACACAAAAATTCCAAAAAATGGCCATGCTTCAAATGAAAAATCAGAAGAAATGAAAACAAGTTTGAAGAAATGCATGCCACTTGAGATTCTGCAAAAAATGTGATGTAACACTCTTCCACAGATGTTTTGACCCTTACCACAGTTGATAAGCTTTTACCACACCAAATATTTCAATTAATAAGTTGGCTTTAAATGATCTGTAATTGCTTTAAGAAATACAGTTTAATCATAAAATACATTAATTTAATGGAAATGTATTCATTCATCATCACAGTATGTTTTGATACCGTTAACGCCCAGCGGTCTATTTATAGACCAGGTGATTTTGGGACACTGGGTGAGTAAAACAGCAAACAAACTATATTATTGACCTACTGTATGCTAAAAAAATACAATACATATGTTTTTCATAATTTTTGAAAAAAAAAAAAAAAGAAAAAAGTTGGATGTTAATTGGTTAAGGTATGACTGAGCCACCAATAGTTGAGAAAATACACTTACACAAATGTCAACAGAATATTTATCATATGCAATGCAATTGGTCACAAGAGCAAAAGACTTATTCTAAATCTCTCCATCACTCTCTTTGCTAAACCAAGCAACAGCAGTAAAGATAGAAAACTGTGTTCTATTGGGCAACCTGAATCTCATTTTGCTACTTGCAGGTGTTTTTTGGGGGGTTTATCTGTAGCTGTGCTCTCTTAGCAGTATTTTCTTTATTTTAATGTTATCCATAGCAAATTTGTTTTTTTAGACATGGCCTATATTCATATTGTCTTTCTGGCGTGTTAGTCATCTTCAGTTAGCAATGTCTGCCTATCAACTTAGAAAGCTGCAAGAGTGTTTGATGATAATGGGTGCTATGCAGGCTACGCCTTGGAAATTTTGGTGGACCTTCCTCCTTTGCACTTTGAGATAGTACTTTAAGACCAGAAAGCCTCCAATTATAATTCTTTTGATTAAGTAAGAAACATAATGAGTGTGATTAAATATAATTAAGTAAAATGTAAATGTTGTTTTCGATGCGTATATATAATTGTATTTGCAAGCCTGGAAAGTATAAAATGTAAAGTGTTCATGCTAAAACACTGTCTGGGACCTTAGTTTAACAAGCCTTAAACTTGCACATTTTAGGAGAACAAGACAGGTTGTCTCTCCACTAGCGTATCTATTGTAATGTCTCGAAGGGGGTTTCTCTTTTGTTGCATTGTACGTTAACATACCAAAACCGAAAGAGTGAAATCTATGAAATCTTGATGTCAAGTTTTTGGGTGGAATACATTACTTCCCCTACTTATTATATGTAGTAGAGAAAGTAAAAATAGAATAACTTTTTAATTATTCGTTGTCTCAAAATGCTGAAAATGATAAAAATTTTCAGAACAATAATGCTTATAAACTTTTGCTATGGAATATTTGTTTTATTCTGCAGCAATATAACCCTCTCCCTCTTTGAGGCAAATAATTATAGTTCCTATGGCCTATTTCCTAAATGGGACTAAAAGTTATCCTTAATACTTTGTGTAATATTCAGAAGAGGTACAAAAGACATATCACTCCTTTGTATAACTGCAAACTTTAAACTAGACATACCTTATATCAGTGCTGTTCAACTTTCTTATGTGTTCAAGCACATTTATCTGATGTCTAAAGAGGCATGGGTGCCATCACAACCACCATAAAGCAAGTACCCTTCTTTTAAGAGGAAAAAGGAAAACCACTGGCTATGAATGCCGCATTAGGAGTACAAAAACATACTTCATGGGTGTATACTGGGAAGATATTCAGAAATAAATAGTATTGCCTTGAAGTTTGAATTAATATTAGAAATCATCGGGAGTGAAAATTTGTTTATGAAGAGCGCCAGAAAAATATGTCACGGGTGCCACATTGGACAGCATTGTCTTATAACATTTCTTTATTGGAAGCTACAAGCACAAACATGTCTTTGCTGCATGGTATGGGATATGCAGTCGAAATAGCCCTCATAAATCTGTATAGCCAAGAAAAAATATAAAATTTTATTCAGATTTTCGAGCAGAATATCATTTGAACCTTTTCTAAATTTGGCACTAACTATACATACAAATACTGATCAAGTACATACAAGTACTTACTTTGTGCTATTCTTGCACAAAAAATTATCTCACATACATGCAAGAACACGCACTCACATATTGTAATTTTGGCTTCATTATACACATTAGTATCAATAAATGATACTAAATAATAACTACTGTTATTCATCCAAAATAAAAACAATATCACATTTTCTTATATTATGCATATATTTAATTTTCAGTATCCTATGAAAGTCATGGCATTAACTGGGATAAAAAGTAATTTAAATATTTAGCTTGATGGCCCATAGAATTAACCAATTTGTTGCCATTGTTTGTTTCATTTTCATTTGCATTTTGAATTCTTCAGTTGTGTGATACAATATATGCATACACTAATTCATTTTTTTTTTACTTAGAGCAGACAATGAAATGGTCCCACAGCACATAAGTCTCACAATGACCAAGGCACTTCCATTACATAACAATAAACTTCTTAGTCTCTTTGTCTCAGGAAGTATCATTCAGTGAACTCTTATTTTTTGTTATTATATAATGTGTATTCTGCAACCAACTGAACAGTAAGTTAAATAGGAAGCACAGCTATCTGCATTATTTTAGCACAAATTAGCAAAATCTGAAATCATGATTATCCACCTCACTGCCCACATAAACAGAAATATGTGAAGCTATCCATCGCACAGGAAGGTGCTTTGGTGCCTTTGCTGCTATGAAATTAACTCTGTCACCTAAAATGAAAGAAGAAGAAGGTTAACACACTTAATACGCAGCAACTTGTATATAAAAGTGAAAAAGGTAAGGCAGATCAAACAAAAGGGAAAAGTTAAGAAAAAGATGAAGAGCAAAAGAAAGAAGGGAGGGGAAAGAGGAACTGAAACAGAGGAAAAAGGTTACAAGCAATACAAAAATATTTCAAGGTAAAGTTACAGTGCGTGACATTTTTCAGTAATTTACTTATTCTACTGTTAGTGCCTTCCTGGTGATAGGACCAAAGGTTGGTCAGTAAAAAAGAATATTTGGTTTGTGAATGACGCTGTCAATTGCCAGGTTCATATCAGTACTACTGGTGTGCTGGAATTGCATACCACAGGCATCCTTTACATATCAGTGAATCTACTGGGCTTCATTTTTAAGCACACTTAAAAACCATCAGTCTGAGCCAGGTTTGAACCCACCACCTCGGGAAGAGTAGAACGCGCCTAACCAGCTGAGCCATCCAGATCAAAAAGCTGGTCTGTGGTGACCAGGTGAGGCATTTCCATGCCTCTCCAGCACCACAAGTGTGGCAGGTTATGGTAACACAGACATAAGGGCAAAGTCAGGCACTGGCTGTGTGGTCCAGGATGCATAGCACAGTAGAGTGCAGTAGTTGCAAATTGGAAACCTAACTCTGAATTAATTTGTAATTGAAATAAAGCTTTAAGTATGTCTCAAGTGCAGGATTGTAGTTATAAATTCATATATACAATTGTGGAGGAGTTAGATTCAATGCATTTCTCCACAGATGGAGAAAACATTACATGTAAGTATCTTCCTTTCAATATGTTGTAAGTGTTGTTCAGTGTTACTAATTAACTCACCTTTAAAAAAAAAAAAAAAAAAAATTACATGTAAGGTTTGCTGTAGAAGTTTTGTTTCCGAGACTCTGAAAATGTAAATGATCATATAGGGCAACAGATTACAAAAATAATGTGTATGCATAAATAACTCAATCTGTCACATATAATTCAAGTTTTATTGTATTGTTCCTTTTACACACCTGAATGTGCAATTTAATAGCTACGCTGCATCTTACAGTAACCCTGTATATAATTTCAAATTAGCTGCACGTCTGAGGTATACATTTATTTTCTACACAACTGTATGTCGTTTGATTGAAGGTGATGTGAGGCAGCTTTGTTTATGTTGTCACTGACCAGTATTTTGCAGACTACGTCCATGTGCAGTAAACTTCAACAGGCAGGGACTGAAATGTCTCACCATGGTGATGACCAAGACAAAATGCAACTAAGCATGCCTTTCAGTGAGCAACATACATTTGTATGTAATGTATTTACACATTGCACATACCAGGTCATCCGCATACCTATCATGTCTCTGCAGCTCTGGCAGGGTCTTACTTGAATAATAAGCTACTGCTTCCTGCCTGGCAGTTAATATGAGCATTCACTGTTTAGTAACGTACAGTGATTATCTAATCAATTCATATGCACTTTAAAATCATGTATTCACCCTTATCACTAAAGGAGATTTTGGAATTGCTTGCCTTCATTTTCAATAGATTTCTGTCATCTTCTTTGATAAAACTTATAACTCTTTTCTTTGAGAATTTGAATTGATCTCTTGGTAAATGTTATCTTTAAATTCCTCTTAAGTGTGTAGATTCATTTTATACACTTCTATCTTTTAATGATCTCCAACGATAAGGTGATACCATGACCGAGTCG
Source organism: Tenodera sinensis (assembly GCA_030765045.1). Taxonomy (NCBI): domain Eukaryota; kingdom Metazoa; phylum Arthropoda; class Insecta; order Mantodea; family Mantidae; genus Tenodera; species Tenodera sinensis. The sequence continues at coordinate 76,671,115 of CM060968.1, forward strand.
TTAGACTGTTCACCTACCACCTAGGCAGCCTGGGTTCAATCCCAGGGATCTCACGTGGTGTTCGTGGTGGACGAAGTGGCATCTCGGCAGGTTTTCTCCAGGTTCTCCAGTTTCCCCCACCACTTATTTCATCAATTGCTCCATAATCACATTTGCAATCATCCATCTCCCCTGCATTTCATATCATCCTCTTCCTCATTATCATACCTGGTGCTTGGCTGACCACCCGCTTCCAGGTCTTCACTGTCTGGTCCATAGGTTCCTGTGCTCCCGACAGTCGCCTAACCCAAGGCACTGACTTGTAAGTCCTAGGGGATGTAAGTCCTACATAGGGGGAGGGTAATCAGGTAAAGAAGAAGATCTCCAAAGATAATAATCACAGGTTTCAAATAAACTTCAAATAATACCAGCAGAAGTGGATTCTATATGGACACATGAGTCATAAACATTCAAAATGTAATCATTAGGTCCCTGAGGTGTCAAATACAAAAGAAAACTAGATGATAGTTTCAGATATTATCTACAGAAAGTATATTTAAAAAGTGCAAACGTTTATGAATATATATTATCTGAATTTATATAAGATTAATTTTGGTGGAATCCAGACTTTAATTGGAAAAAAACATTAGCCCTTGCCACCTTTATCTGTTAGCCGCTAAGTGTAACCCTGAAATAATGAGCTCATCCCAACATCATCACCCTCTATAATAAAAAGCATCCACAGCTGTTAATATAGACCCACTCAGCTGGTTTTATTGTTACTTTCACATTTAGCACCTAAAAATTAGTACCTATTCCATGTTTTCATTTTAGAGGAGAAATATATGTTTATCAAATCACTCGCAAATTCAAATGTCGGTCTGGAAATGTGCTTAAAAACGACAGTTCCATGTCAGTAGATTTACTGGCATGTAAAAGAACTCCTGCGGGACAAAATTCCGGCACACCGGCGACGCTGATGTGATCCTGGCAATTGACAGCGTCGTTAAACAAGAAAATAATTTTTTTTTTTTTCGCAAATTCAAACAGTATTTTCAGTGTGAATATCAGGAGGTAGCTTGGTAATTTTAAATTATGACGTTGCTATACTGTAACAGTTTTTGGCAATAAACACTATCTACAACATGAAAAAGAAAATAATTTAAATGGCTACTGACAAACTGAAACGAGGTCTTCAACCTTATTGTCTTCAGCCTTCGGCTGCTGTTTTCAAAAAATTAAAAATGCCAAACTCATTAAAATATGCAAATTATATCAAACATTTTTGTTGCAGTACCATTTCCAAAATATTTGAGGTTACTAAATTCTTCCATAATCAGCATACTCTGAAACATTAATATGAAAAATTTGTAGGACAGCTGTGAAATAATATTACATAGAGAATGATGTACTGTTATGCATAGATTATCTGACTTTTGTAGCGTATTTTGTTGTGTTTCTTGCGAGGAGGCTTCAGTCTCAGGGTCCGCAATAAGGATATATATATATATATATATATATATATTATTGGGATTTTGGGAATCAAAGGGGTTACAAATTTAGAGGATCACACATATGAATAATATCAGTACATTTTGAATTGGAAGCGCCACGTTATGAAGAACTCTGCAAGTCACCCTCACATACATACGCCCATCACCACTGTAATTAATCAAAAAGTTGTCCAAATCCCATGTAGAGCATTGCGTGACATATCATTCATTAGTTGCTATTAAATATAAAAATCGTTCCGGTCTATGTGGCTGCAAAGAAACTTTAATGTATCAATTTGGCAAACTCTTCTGGTCGAGCACTTCTAACGGACTGACAGATGGACTAGCTTTGCCTTCCCCCACCAACCTGACTCTCATGCCGTCTCATTCATCCTTTCCTAAAACGCTGTGATTTCATTGTTTATTGATTTGAATTTTGATTATGAATATTATTAGTTGGGTTGGCGTACACACGCTGAATGGCATCATTTCTAACGGTTCAAATATATAATTTTTATAAACGTTGCAGAATTCTTTGCATAACCATGCCGTCATTTATTGACATTTTTTGTTTTTAATTGAAAATGATGCTACATTTCTTATTTCTCTGGAAATACAGCTTTAAGGTTTAATATTTTGGTCATTGGAAACTGCTCCACTATACACAAGAGCTCCAACTGAGCCAATCTGCAAGAGAGAACTTAGCTCTAACCTGTCTCCCTTAGTTTGGAATACGAGCTAAAAGATTGGGACAAGAGCCTTGTTTTCTCATACTTATGTTTGACTCACTATCAATGTGTAAAGATGTACTGTTTCTGTACTGTCAACTTCCCTTAACTGTAATCAAAACTTTGGGAATGTACTTGTATTCTTTTAGCCATTAACTAAATCAAAATTTTACATGAATATAAATGAGACATGCATATGAGTAAAACTCCATCAACTCTTTACCAACTTGATATTACACTCATAAAATTCTATGGACTCATCCCATTCTCCACTTTTATAATGAAATGACACAATTTGTTTATCTCAAACATTACCTTCTTTGAAAATTTTCCCAAGATCCTGTGAAGCCAGATTTAATTTGAATAAATAGCACGAACTTCGATGAAATAACACACTTTCCCAAACATTTGGTTCCGTTGCACCTAAAGCAATACCATATTCTTCATTGAGAATGTGCGAAATCTGACCACCTCCCCGGAAAAACATAGACTTTGGGTTAGAAGGAATCTGCAACAATATTAAAGTAAGGAATTTAACTTGAATCACATATATTTTTCTCGCATATAACGTTGCAAAGCAACTGTAAAACTTTACACTTTTCTCATTCAAAATGGCTTTTTAACACAGCCCTAATGAATCAATTGTAGGCAAGATACCTGGAGTACACTATACCTCAATGAATAAATACACATCCACATTGCATACATAAAATTAAGCAACACAAGAGACTATTTTTGTAGATACATAAGTTATTGTTTACCTGTAACTTATATAGCAATATATTAATCCTTACCCTTACTTCTTTCTCTAAAGAAATGAGACCTGATGATTATATCTGTTGTACTAACATAAGGGAAACCCACAATGCTGTAAAACTTCTAAAACCTGGAATTTCTAAAAATCTGTGTGGACAGAGGCAGGTATGTGGTAGGACCAATGAGCCACATTATCATAACTAGGGCTCGGAAGTTCATGCCCTAAAAAACACTGAAATATGCATGCAAATATGCTCTTAAAAACTTCAAAATATGCCAAGAAATATGCACTATTTCATTAGAACAGTTCATGTCCCTTTGCAGTAGACGAGTTAGTGTAAATAATAAAGTTACCTTATTCCTTAGAGGTTGAAGCAGAAGTGGTTCCGCTGCTACTATTAACGGCTAAATTGCAGTTCACAACCAACACTACACAAATTTTCAACAGTAAAACGTTGTCTATTGTCTGGAAAAACACTTTTGTAACGTGCAAAACTTCTTTACACGTCACAAGATGTTATCGGGACATATTTAAATGATGTTAACTGTTTCACAGACAGTCAACTCTCTTGGTGTGACAGATGGTTTTCTTTCGAGGATGTCTCTGTTTATAACCAGAATTTTTTGAAATTACATAATTCACTTTTTCTTTCACTTTTAGTCCTATGCTACCAGGAACCGAACTTAGATCACATTTTGTTTTTTCAAGCACAGTAAGTGATTCATGCAAAGGAAATCCTACAGCTTCCAATGCCGTTATGGCTGTTGGTAAGAAAGAAAAATGGGCAGATATGAAACTAAGATCCTTCTTTAACCCAGTGCCTGACAGAATATTTTGCACAGTTTATATTGATGAAGCATTGTTCAAGTCCAATGAATTAACAACCTCTTCGATTATTTCCATGTGCTCAGCATAATATAAAACTGCATTGACCCATGTTCCCATCGAGTTAACACCGGTGCAGGAGGAAGTCTGATATCAGGTGCTGTTGATCTAAACAACTTAACTCTTTTTAGGAGATTTAACAAAAATTCTCTTTGTACTGGACACAAATCTATCTACCAGTGGGAAAGAATCATGTATTGTCTCAGAAATTCGATGAAGAGCGTGTGCCTTACAAGTTATATGAATTAAGTTAGGAAAAATACCTTTCAGAGTTTTTCCTGATTTTACCATATAAGGTAACAAATAAAAGCAACCAGTTGTATTCGATTTCACATGGGCATTATAATTTCAGAGTCCATCACAAACTGTGTCACAGTTACATTGTCAGTGGCCGACAATTTGCACATATTAAGGAGATAAGCTGTAGTCTTTTGTTCATTATTTAAGGCACCCACGATTATATTAGCAATAGAACGGCGTTCAGAATCATAGGTTTCATCAACAGACAACCACACAAACTGATCAGCTAAATTTTGTATATTTGACAAAACGTTATTGTAACAATGCCCTACATAAGTCTTACGCAGTGTACTTTCTTCAGGCACATGTTGTTGAGTACACTTGGCAAGTAACTTTTTAAATATCGGATTATTAATTTTGAACAAGGGAATATCAGCAGCTAAAAATGCTGGAAAATAGGAAAATTCAGTAACCCTACTTCCTAAACACTCTACTAATTGTTTTAGAACATGTTATTTGTTTGTGAGTTTTACGATTAAATTCTCCTTATGTTTTGCTGTGTTTATGTGCTGAACTATTTGAAATCTTTTCTCACTCGCTATATTTTTGTAACACGCTCCACAAAACAGTGCCCTATTATCTGTAGATATTAAATCACCCGAAAACTCTTTCTGTAACTTAATTAATCTAGCACTCTAAGTTGGTTCTAACATAAGAACAAATTAGAAACTAAAATCTTCACTTATCTTAGTAATGTTGCATGTTCTTTTTTTCAAAACAATCTTCTTGTTGCTTCACTGTTAATAGCTTCAATTTTCCTTATTTAACTCTAAGTTGGTTTTATTTTCGGCATTTGAAGAGCTTTTTAACATTTTATATGCCTAATACGTTATTTACAACACTGTTACGTTTGAAGACCACGCAGAGGCAAGCGTTTCAATAATCGTGCTGCTCAAAACGTTGACCTGCACTTTATCTTAGTTAATATAAATCTCTCAGATAACGCACTGATTATTCTCTACGCACAAACATATAATGAAAGGATCGAAACAGGGGATTCACTACATAACAACATGACTCAGCATTGCTTCTCGCCACCTGGCGAGTTATATCATATGCAACACTACCAATATGAAAAATACTATCCAGGTGGAAAAAAAAACCATAAAAGTCATTAAAATATGCTATACAGAGGCTATAGTATTAAAATAATATGCATTTATCAAAATCAAGAAAGTATGCAGTTATATGCACCATAAACTCACGTCCAAATAACTTAAAATTCCATAATTCGTGCACATAATGTAAAAGCATACATTTTTAACCCCTATGAAAAAACATGCAAATGCATGAACTTCCTAGCCCTAATCATAACAGACATATATGCAATCCAAAAGAAAGTTGTGCCAGAAATGACCTCCATTGGCATTACTATAAATCAGGCCTGGGCATCTCGTGGCATACCTTGAGCGAGCTTAATTTTTTTTGCCTGCTAAACATGCAGTTATCAGTGCAGGACTGTGAGCAGGATGCACTCTCTGAGCACCACTTGCTTAGCCCTACTATAAATTATGCATAGGAATAAATGAAATGGTGTATTATGGAAAAAAGTATTATATACATGAGAACATTCATTATACGGTAAAAAGCCATTAATAGGAAAAGCTAAACTTTTGAAATTTTTGTTTTTGAAACTGCTACATGCTGTTTCACAAAAATTATTCTGTTGCTAAGGTGTATAATATTCACATCATAAAAATCAATCAAACCATAATAAGCATCATTTCTCAAAGATAACCTGCACACCAAGAGTTGGAAATAAGCACATACAAAGATCCTGCATTTGTACTTTGTTCCATGGTAGAGTATTTGTATTTCCACAAAAACTCTGGTAACCTAGTGCTCCACAGCAGGCGAGCCTTTTTCCAAATATCCCACTAACCTGCTATCAGTCTGCCAATCTCCCTCCCTCCCTTTTACTCATCTGTATGTGCAAAAGACAGCGTGTTTCCGCATCTAGATGAGAAAACTTGGTTAGCAAATTCTTTGTTCAGGAACACTAATTGTTAATATTTTTAGTATCCTCATCCTCCTCCTCCTCATCATCATCATCATCATCATCGCCACCGCCATCACCACCACTGCCGCCGCCACCACCATTGTTGTGTGTGTTTTGCAGTGCATTAAAACAAAAGTATTATGGCATTCAATGACTCTAAAGTTTATCGTAGGACTATAAAAGGACAAGCTAAAGAAATAGTAGCAAATGTATTGAAATTTATGCGACAGGAGGCCGACAAATTTTCTTATTGACAGTTAAGAAAATAAGAAAAGGAGATGATCGGTGTACAATCTGGCTCAGTTTCCTCATTCAGTTCTACAAAAAACAAAAACAGGCCCAAACCTTTCACTGATCTGGACAATTTTGATGTGTGTATTTCATAAGACTATAAATGAATTCTACCTCCATGAAAAGAGAGTTCCTACAGTGAAAGCTGTGTTACACAAATTAAGAGAAACCATAGGTTATAAAAGCAAAAGAATCAAGCTTGCTCAAAGTGCTCAGATGACACGTTAGATGGTACCAAGTAACTCACCCAATCACATCACACCTAGGCCACGCCCATCAGTAGTAAGAGTTGCTCCTAAGGTAAGCATTGAATTATGCCAGGGTTTTTTACACCTGCAGTGGGCAGTGGCTGAGCGGCAAGCCTTGGCCCTTCATGGGCTGTTGCGCTGGGAGGGTTTACAAAACTAATCTAACTACTATATTCTTGTTATACGTGTTGTGTACATTTAAAAATTAAAAAGTTATTTTGTTGTTTAACAATGCTGTCAATTGCCAGGATTGCATCAGCGTCACCGGTGTGCCGGAATTTTGTCACGCAGGAGTTCTTTTACATGCCAGTAAATCTACTGACATGGAGCTGTAGTTTTTAAACATACTTAAAAACTATCGGTCTGGACTCGCAACCTTGGTATCAGTAGGACGAGTCTAACCAACTGGGCCACCCAGACTGACATGTGATGTGTACATGAGTAGCTGAAAAGCTAGTGAAAGAGTTTTCTGGATTAAGTTTAGGAAACAGTTTATATGCATAGAACTAAAATATGAAATGAAAAATGCAGGTTTGCAATTTTTATCACTTTACTTGTAAATACACATTTCTGCAAAAATACAAATTGTTTTCTTCATATACACTTCTTGAGTGTGTGCATGTGTACCTAAATATGTGTAATTCCATAAGTTTGTTACTTATAAATTTTGCTTCATGAATCCATATTTTAGGCATTTTTGTTGTGTATTCAGTGAAAGATGCATTTAACCTTTTCACTACTATGATCAAGATAACTCGATTGTGAAAAGCATTCCAGCTGTGCTAAGGTCAAGTTATCTTGATAGAACTTTGAACAGAAGCGGCAGAATTTCACACATGAAAGTGACCTGTGCAGACATGTTGGTACAGCTATTGGGAGTAAGAAAAACTGCTTCTCAACCATCTCCTTGCATGTCATTTGAAAGAAAAGAAGTCCATTCAATGCATCAGATTTTCTACGTGCTGGTAACCATATGGTTCAAGTGACATAATCAGAGTACTCCAAAAGCAGTGGGCAATGGCTTCTTCAAGAGGTGTGCAGTATGTTGTTCGTGATGATGAATTATTAGAATATGATTTGAAGCTTTCCTGGCGACAAAAATATTCAAGATGTTCTTGGGCTTCGAGCCAGGTGTAGTGATGAAGAGCAATCGACGTTTTGGGAGTGTACATCTCTCCCATCATCAGGATGATGAATGACTAGCAACAGTTAAGGGGCCAGTATATGTACTGTCAGCTAGTACGTACCGAGTAGAAAACACCCAGGCTAATGTGGTGTTATGTTAATGACATAAATATTTGTAGTTCTGGAGGGGAAGATAGGATGAGACAATGTATTGGTAAATTAAGAAGTAAGAAACGCTAAATAATTATGAATGTGTTTTTCAAGTAAAATGAGTATTAGTAAGGTAGTGAAAGAAACAGCTAAGACTATCGGATATTCAAAAGCAGTAGTGTATAGGGTTAAAAAGGAACTAATGAAAAGACCTCTAAGAACGCCATCGGAAAAGAAGGCAAACAGGGCAGGAAAACAAAACAACCCTGGATTAATGCAATAAGATGGAATAGTACAAAGCAGAAGGCAGTAAATTGTTCATTCTTTGCCGTTTGAAAATATTCCACCCACATTGAATACAATTTTGTCACGGGTAAGGTGATAATGCCCTACCATATTTTTCAAGGGCCACTCTGAGCCCATTCTACATGATTTGGGATTCGAATATGAAAGGAGTAACAAGTGCACATTAATAGGAGACTATATCAGATGGAAACATCAATATCTAAGAGACATAAAAAGGTTTAGGGACCAGGGGAAATCAATTGTTTATACAGATGAGTCATTTGTAAATTTAGGCCATACAGTGACAAAGGCATCGAGGGATACCAAGTTAAATGTGCCTGTCAAGCAGCAATTGAAGGATTAAGTACACGACTCAGCCACATTGGGGTCACAGAGCAAGATTTGCAACTTCGAGTCATACATAGAGTACATGTTGCAACACTGCACCCCATTTAATGTGTACTGTCTTCTAAGGTTGAGACGTGCTTTAATACAATGCAATTAGAACACACAGAAATAAAATAACTATCTAATATAAGAAGGTAACAAGGAAACATAGATTACTATCAATCTATATTTATCAACACTTTCGTACTGATATTTTCAAAGTGACAAATTAGTTTGGAACATCTACAGCAGTGTACACTACAATAAGTTTCTATTTAATTTACAATAATTTATTAAATAACTCGGCAAGGAAGAGTGTACTCAGATAAGCATAAGTCAGCAGTGAAAAGATACCATAAAAATGCAAATTCTTAAATAGGATATTTTATTTACTTACATACCTTTCTTATTTCAGTTTCTGATTTTTCTTTTGTCTGATTCGCTGGGTTATCATAGTCTGTCAAGGGCTTTTTGCCTTTCCAGACAACTGTAGCAAACCAGTGGCATCTACTGCTGTCCTCTGTGGGATCACAGGGCACAGCATCAAACTGCACCTTATCTTCAACTGGCAGTTCTAATTGCAAGCTTTGCTTTGCACCTAGTCTTTTCCCAAATTTAAATACTTTGCTTGCGAGGAACTTAATGCTGTGTTCTTTATCTGTGGGAACAAAAGTGACCTTAGCAACAAATTTACTGAGAGCTTGCATATTATCTACTGTTGAAATGGACTCAAGCCATCAAACTTGATTTAACTCATCACAATGATATTCACAATGAGAAAATGAACATTTACTGCAAAATGCAGTGTTACATTAAATATAAATATTACATATTTATTTTTTACTATACACACTTGAAGCTACTAACAGTTTTGAATGCCTTACAAAACAGCAACTACAAAATTATTTTGAGATTCAAAATTTGTTTAGCAATAGTCAGTTTGGGTATCGAAAAGGTAGGTCAACCATACTTGCAGTAGAGTCGCTAGTGGAGAAGATTCACCAAGCGTTTAAAGATGGAGTTACAGCATGTGTACACTGTGATTTAAGTAAAGCTTTTGATTGTGTAAATCATGAAATTTTGATAAAGAAATTAGAATATTATGGAATAAGAGACCATAGTGTAAAAATGTTCAAATTCTACCTCAAAAATCGACAACAAGTAGTATCAGTCAGAGGGAAAAAATCTTGGGTATTAAAAGTAACAACTGGAGTTCCACAGGGATCAGTCCTAGGGCCTTTACTCTTCCTGGTAATGATTAATGATGTAAAATGTTCTCCATCTCATAGAGTAGTATATGCTGACCATACATCTTTTTTAAATTTATATAAAGATGAGGAAGTATTGTCACAGTTAGTAAAAGCAACAACCGAAAAATCTCAATCATGGTTTCAAAGCAATGACTTTTATATGAACGAAAGCAAGACACAAAATATCCGCTTTACTTTAAAAATTGTTGAACAAACAGAAAACAATATAAGCAACACAGTTAAACTCCAAGGCATAATCATAGATAAACAACTATTCTGGAATCCTCACATTGATCAAATATGTAGAAAATTATCATCAGTGGTATTTTTGCTTGCAAATTTAAAACAAGTAACGTTGCAAAATTTTGTTCTAATGGTCTATTTCTCATTTTTTCAGTGTTTTTAGATATGGACTTGTACTATGGAATAGTAATCCAAGGATAGCTGACATTTTAAAAATTCAAAAAAATATTATTAGAATATTGACAAACTCAAACAATGTAGAACATTGTAAACCATTATTTGTTGCACTGGGAATTCCAACAGTAGTAAATGTATATATCTACGACGTTTTGATTAGTATTAAAGAAAATTTGCATAATTTTAACTTAAGGAATTCAGTACATGAACATGAGACAAGAAATAGGAACAGAATTGATATGCCACATCATAGATTACAAAAACATCTAGATACTATAACGTATTAGGAATAAAGCTTTTCAATGCACTCCCACAAGAAATAAGAAATCTGAATGTTCAAACATTTAAGAACAGACTGTACAAATGGCTTTTGGAAAATCCCTTTTATAGTGTGCAAGAATTTTATGAACAAAATAAGACTGGATTGTAAACTTATATGAATCTTAGTTTGTAAATATGTTAAGTGTAAATCTTAATTTAGCAATGTTTGTATGTATTTATAGAATGAGTATAGTAAGTTGTTTTTGGCGAAGTCTATGGTAATTATTGTAATTACTAAACGACTAATAATAAAGATAAAGTGAAGCAAATATAATCTACCAATAACACATAATGTAGAGACCATAGGCTTCACTTATCTTAAATATGTGGTGTAAGTTATACACACACATGGACTTGTTTCAACAGGTATCCCTTAAAAATGGCAGGAATACCTGTGGAAACCAGTCAGTGTGTCTATATCTTACACCACATATTTAAGGTAAGTGAAGCCTGTGGTCTCTACATTATTTGTGATGTTGGTGGATTACATATTTCTATTTATCTTTCTTTACGCAGCACATCATGCAACACCTACTTGTATGATGCAAAACATCTTATGCTAGGGGTAGCTAAGCAACTTGAAAATTGGTTAGTTTCAAGGTTGTGTTATTATTCTGTAAGATTCTTCTGTAGGATGGTGCAATAAACTGCATACACACAAATAGTTATTTTTGTAACTAGTGTATAATCTGACTGATTGTGGCACAAGTATATGTTTAGCACGCAAGTGAAAGCAAATTTATACAAGTGTTACACAGAGCATTTTATGCAATTTTAGCATTAAAATGAGTAAAAATTACTAATAAATTTGCTAAATATAAAATTATAATGAATCAGAGATCAGGGATGTATGAGGTAATATGGTTACTACCCAGATGTTTCATTTCTTTCAACACTTCTAGTGGAAAATGGAAGGTAATGATAAAACTATTCAAAATATGGATTGTATGTTGTGTAGCGGTTTCACTACCCGCCCTTCTGGTCGACCTGGTGGCTTGACGTCCTTTGTCTCCTCGATGCAGCTCAGGAGGTGCCAATTTCTCAGGGTCTCAACCAGGGATGGTGGTCTTCGGGAGAGGAGCAGTCTGTTAGACGGTGATGAGAGGGAATGGGTTTTACACAGGGTTCCTCGGAAGAAAAACACGAGATGCACTTTCCCTATTGGCACTTCGGGTTACAGGAAACTCTGCAGGTCCTATCTTCCACCCTGTTAATGTAATATCCTCACCTACTGTACCGAATGAATCACAATTCCTTTATACGTAGTTTACTATCACTAGACTTGTCGCAACTTAGTGGTACTTGGCAAGGTACTTCTTAGTAACGTAGCATCCATTCTGCGACATGGTGACACAACCTTCCCATACACCTGATAGCAAAGAACTGTGTGGAGTTTTTCACCAACACTTGGCTCAAAAGCGGTGGGGAAAGATTTCGAATTTTCCAGCATAAACATTTTTCTCCCCTGATTGGCTACTTTCATTGGGCTTTTAGGTTCATTGGTTCCCTCTCTGAACCGTTTGAATTTTAGCGATGGTTTATGGTGATGCGGGGTACTTTAGGCAGACGGTTAAACATTCCTTGTAACATAATAGAACACTAAGTTTTATTGCCCCAGCCAAAAAGCCTTGCCAATGGCCTGCAAAACTAATCTCGCTTTCTTGAACGGGAAACTTGCAGATTTCCCTGTATAACTGTGCCTGTGTTTATTTATTAATCTTTATGAAACTTAAAACATATATATAATTCAAGGTCTTTTATTTGGTATAATTTTCAAGGAAATTACTTCAAAAACATGGATAATTAATAAGCTGGGTGTTGATTAATTATCCACATTTCCTAAATTATGACAGATTAAGGTTCCATTTCTGGACACCCATTGCCAGGTGGAAATACCGCTACAGTTGTTGTTGATCTAATGTGCAGGATTTTGATCCATCAATTTTTCCCTAGCCAGTCAATATAAATTATGTATCTTCCCAATTGGTACAGCTTTCCTCAATTCTGGGCAATTCCAGTTTCCTTTTTCTTTACCTGATTACCCTCCCCTTATGCAGGACTTACACCCTCTAGGACTTACAAGCCAGTGCCTAGGGTCAGACCCCTTTGGGAAGCCCAGGAACTTATGAACCGACAGAGTGAAGACTGGAAGCTGGTAGACAGTCAAGCACCAGGTATGATAGTGAGGAAGAGGGTGATATGAAATGGAAAGACGATAATGGTGCAATTGATGGAATGAGTGGTGGGGGAAACTGGAGAAAACCCACCCTGAAGTCACTTCGTCCACCACAAATACCACATCGGGTCCCTGGGATCGTACCCGGACTGCCTAGGTGGTAGGCAAATGCTCTAACTGCTCGGCCACAGCGCCACCCCAATAGGTGTTCTCCATTTAAAATCTTGTCAGCATTGCAGATCTTACATGTGGTCATTAATAAACCCAGTAGATGTTCCGCAAAACAGTTACGTCTAGTGGCTAATCTGAACTGAGCAACTGCTTCTTTCCTTGGGACACTTTTTAATTTTTGTACTGTTTCTTTTATAATATGGATTGTATTCCACTTGACACTTTGAATGAAGTCCAGAATGCTAGAAGTTTATTAATTCCAGAAAAATCAAAGAATGTTTACAAAAATTAATATGAATAGTTTTGGGATGAAGGAATAAAAAATGTGTTAGTTTGACTAATGAAACCACATTACTGGCATTTTCAGGTTTTCTTACAGGCACACTGCAAAACATTATGCAGTGGCAGTGATGATATCATTGCTGTCTTGTTGCCATGCTAGTTACATCATTCACTTTTAGGCACTGGTGCCAGAAAACAGGTAATTTTGCACAATTTATGCCATTATAATAAGACAGAATAATAGACCCCAATAGAAAATCGTTCATATAAATGTTTGTTAAAAGTGTAAAAATATTAGAATTGTTTGTGTTTTAACAATAAAAACTATTTGCGCGGATGAATACAAAATGGCGGTGTGTCGTGTCAAAGCGACGCCAAGAAACGATTCAGTAGCGTCTATATGTTCAAGGTGATAAGACGTGTTTTGGTAGCATGCGAACATGGAACTTTCACCAAACTTTTATCCAGCATAAATTCTACTAAATAAGGAAAAATGTAAAGGTTTTTAAGTGTTTAATATGGTGCTGAGAGTGTAAAATATTGAAGTGTTAATAAATAAATACATTGTGATAAAGAAACATTGATATATGCATTCCATCTGTTACCACGACCCTGTAGATAGAAAACGAGTCTCATAGCACAGCCAATTCCCATAATAATCATTTAAAAAACTGCACCAATAATAAGCCATTTTAATGCTAAGATTGCATAAAAGTAAATTTGCTCAAGAGAAAAGAATATTTAAGGAGTACTTACACAAAAGATATTTGAATGTCTGTGTGTAGGATTTAACACATCTGTGATGTGAACAGAAAGACTAAAATCCTGGCTAACGAAAAGGGCTCATCATTCAGAAATGTGGGAAAACCAACTCCACTGTAGTTATACCAAAGGAAAGGAAGTATTATGTGGGATTTATGAAGGTTGACTTTGATATTTAGCAAAGTATTACCTAATAATTCCATGGCATTATTGTTTCATATTAAACTTTTTTCATTCTTTCCAAGAAAACATTGCAAGTTATTAAAATCTAAAAAGTATATGGTTGAGTTGTCACATAATATAAATGTGCATCTTTCATTGCAAGTCACCATCTGGAATAAGCTGGTGAGACCCATACTATAGCCAAGATATCAATTAAGCCCTATGCTGTTTATATTGTCAAAAAACACTGCTAGACAAATATACCTAGTAGCAAACTAAAATCTCTAATATGAAATAACAAAGCACCTAGTGAAATATCGCTATAATTTATTTGCTGTTAGAATGAAGTAAACTGTTCCTCTACGCTCCACACTGAGTTCCACCTGTAGTATGCTATTGGTTAACATAATGTCTGCACATGCGCATGTAAACAACAATATGGATATTGTCACCGTGCAATTTCACCTCACTCAGATAACCTGAATTTAACTGCAGTTGTTGTTGCATCAACCATTGCATTATTGTATATCTAAGAGCCCTTGTTTTTGCAGTAATCACATGTATCACATTGCAAGAAACAATTTTTTGATCTCTGCCAAGATAGTGCTTCAGATTTTTCCATGCATTGTTTGGAATGTGCTCTGCTCTTATTGAATGGTAAGAGGCATCGTTCAAAATTATAACACTTTACCAGATTGTTTATAGCCACGGTAGGATATTTGTCCAAAAACTTATTGAATACATTTATCGTAATAGCCTTTTCATCATTCCTTACAGGCTTTCCTCACACGTGTTTAAGAAAACTACTTATACCCAATCTTGTTTCCATTTTGCCACCAAGATAGCGCAGAAGCAACAAAAGTGGAGCACATCATATTCAAAACAAGAAAACTCAATGTTCTGCAACTGACGATAAGATATAAAGTATGTTACTGCAATAGGTTATATTACAATGTTATATTCTATATTATAACAATTTGAGTGGTTTATTGAATGAGGTAAAGCAAGAAGCTAAATAAGTCATGGAACTATATTGTGGAAGAATACAGGAGTATTAAAATGCAACAGCCAATGAGGTTCATCTGCGCCATGTGTTTCGGCTTACATCTACTTTATGTTTACAGTAAATAGATTATAGTAGGTATAACCCTAATCACAGTTAACAAACATTGCTTAAATGACATATTCAGCACTAACACAAAAGACCAAACTCCAGGGAGGAAGGCTTTTCGTATTTATGACATTGGCTGTAGATTGTAAAAAAGTATGTGTAGGGAAGACAAGAGGAACATTATACAAGATTTAAAGAACACATGAAACATATGAAGTATAAACAAAGGGAAACATCAGTAGTTGCAGATGATTTTTTATCCATAGATCATCAGCTGATGAAAGAAAAACCTAAGCTATTATAGGTCCTCAGAAAAACTAGCAGAATTCTCCATCCGGAAAAATGATTCATACACAAAAATAAACATAGTAAGTTAAACTTTTATGTTTCATATGAAAGGGATCTCATTGCGCAGTACATCCAGGCAAAATGCCACTACAAGTCATAGTAGGAAGCACAGCAGTAAATCAAGGCTGAGGATGCTGACAATAGTCTCTGAAACATGTTCCAGAAGTTCTGGTGTAGAAAATGAAATTACAGTAATATAAATTTCAAATTTTACATACAAATCCCTAGTAGTTTTCAAATTATACAGTTGCTCATTAGATTAGAAACTTGGCTGATTATGTTCAAGAGGATTTGCCTCAAATTTTCTTAGTTTGCCCTACAAATGGCTGAATCAAATCATATAGTAGATCTAGTAATTCTGTTTGTATTTGTCCAGTTGTAATATGAGAATCTGCAGGAAATCTAATGCAGGGCCTCTCAGGGTGCATGCACCAGTGCATTGCACAGTGCAAGGTGCAAAATGCAACTATGAAAAGTTTACCCTGATGCAAATATCCACTGCTGAATCATTACCTAAAATAGGAGAGGTGATTTATGACCAAATTTTAAGCACAGATTTCTGGAACCCTTTGTCCCCTAATGTATCGATTTGCTACTTTTATTTATTGAGTTTTATTAAAGATATGAGTATATTGCTGTAATACTTCCACTCTAACAGGAACTTAGTGAAGAATATTTTTATATGTTACCTGTTTGAGGGCATAAGGTTAACAGCATCTAGTACAGCTATG
Organism: Tenodera sinensis; assembly: GCA_030765045.1. NCBI lineage: Eukaryota > Metazoa > Arthropoda > Insecta > Mantodea > Mantidae > Tenodera > Tenodera sinensis. Next base: position 76,687,476 of record CM060968.1, read on the forward strand.
GAAAAAATGATTGAGAGCTGTAACATGCGCTTTCAAATGACAGTGCTTAATCATTTTTTCCATGGCTGTACAATGTACAGTGCACCTCTGCTGCCATTATTTCACCAGCAATTCTCACTTCTCTCTCACGGATGAGAAAGCCCACAAATGGGTTACCACATAATATAAAGATCAAGTTTGTGAAACACTGCAATAGGGCACTTTCTGCACTTATGTTATGTTATTAAATGCAAAGCAGCATTTTATATATCATTAACTTTTCAAATGCCACTTGTATAACTCTTCAAAATCTTCAACGTATCACGTTTAAATAAGGGAGGATACAAGGAGAATGTCTTTGTTGTTAACTCGCACACATTAGACACGCACACTCACACTTTTCAAGTGCATAATTACACTTACCATTATGGTCAACGTATGTAATTATTCCTTGCCGTTGCCCTACCTCAGAAACTGCGCCGTTTGCATTATATATGCCAAGAAAAGTTTTTGTGCCAGTGCGCATTGAGTCATATGAGAACACATCAACAGAATCTTGACGCAGTGCCATTGTCACAAAATACCCACACTGATCCTGACCAGATTCATTTAATTGATGGCATGAGAACTTCACAGTAGAACCAAGTTTTAAATACTCATTGATTGCCTCTCCCTGAAATGTAACAGAAGAAAACATTCATCATTAAAGGAGCATTGTGCTAAAAGAACATTTTTGTTATATGCTGTATTCAACACATACTTTAAAAAATGAGCAAATGCTGTCATTTTAGAACATGTCCAATGAACTCTGAATCTCCTGCCTCCACTCCTTTCTGTACAAGATTGAGTGGGACAAAATCACTAATTTTATTAAACTCAATTATCATTATCCAAGCAAGCATTAGGCCCAAGGCCTGTTACGGACTAACAGCACGATGAAAGTCTCCATCCATCACTTCATAGGATGGATCTTTTTTCCATATGGATGATAATGAAGCATGGCTTTAGGGATTCTGCTAGAACTCAATTAACTGACACAAAACTATTATAGCTTAATGTGTTTATCAAGCAGGAGTAGCAGTAAGGGGTGGTGGTGGTGATGGTGGTGGCAATAGTGCTTCACAATCATTCTTACTACATGACATCACTGGCAGTGTACGCTGATGACAATGAAATGAAACATCAATTGGGAAGAAATCATTCCAGACCTAAGTTTAAGGTACCTCCCAACATTTGCCAGGATAGAGGAAAATCTGGAAAAAAAACCTTGTCAGGGATGACAATCCCAGTGGGATTTGAAGTGTGAACATCTGTTTATGATGTTTGAGTTAAAAGCCTACAGTAATATCATAGTTTGAGATTTTGAATTTTAAAAAGCAAATGCACCTTTGCAATTAGCACTAACTCAGAACTTTAAAATTTAGATTTTGTATATGTTAGAGCATTTTGCCAGTTATTGCTGCTTTTTCCTATTTGTCTGGACTTTAACAAAAAAAAAAGCAAAAACTGGAATTTTGGCAACCTTGTCTGCATGCTGTCTGCAGGTGAAGGGGCTAAGTGATGTGATTTTCGACACAAGCATGTTTTATATTATTTTTATTCTTGATTTATCTCTTAAAAAGAACGCATGAAATTCTGGTGTTTTATTCTTCTTTATTCAATTTACTTTTACTTTCTATACTACTTACTGGTGGCACCATGGCTGAGCCGTTAGACCGTTTGACTATCACCAAAGTGGCCCTGGTTTGATCCCAGGGACCCACATGTGGTATTCGTGGTGCATGAAGTGGGTTTTCTCTGGGTTCTCCGGTTTCTCTCGCCATTCATCATCACCTTTCCATTTATCCCTTTTGCCTGCATTTCATATCATACTCTTCCTCACTCTCATACCAGGTGGAGGTGGCGGCGGCGGTGGTGATGGTGGTGGTGGAGTCAATGTCTGGTTGATAATGGAGGAAAGTCAGCCTCCGAAACATGTTCTGGTAAATTATAAGTGTTGTGTAGTGTTAATAATTGACTCACCTTTTGGTTTAAATTGATTATTACAACAAACTTCCAAGAAAGATGATGATTTGTATGTCCCCAACTCACCAGCAATTTCCTTTTGAATTGTGTAATTTAATTAATTTACACCCCTGTTTTGGCAGCATAACCATAATCACTGTGAACACCTTTTGAATGAATTTAATTTTTTGATTCAGTAAAGTAACAAAAATTATCAGGAAAGATAGTGCAGCCAGTCAAAACATCTAAAGGGAATTTGCCATTCCTATGTCAATGAGTTGTTTTGAAAATATTTCTCCAGATCAATCATTCTGCAACTTGACATGCATTTAGTATCTTGACATGTTTCCACAAAACAGAGGACTTTAAATATGCATCAAGTTGATCAGCCATGGAACCACTTGCAATGTTTGATGAAAATTCCTGCTAACAAAGTCATTGCACCACCAAATCGGTTTTGATTGCTCCACAGACCTTGTATGGCTTGGTCTAATATCTCCATAGACTTTTCATGTGCCATCATGTATGCATTCATTCAACACCTATCAATATACATTGCAGCAAAACCTTTGCCATTGCAGAGTTCTTTGAAATGCTGCAGATCAGAGTTTGTCGCCATCCCTAGAATTGAGAGCTATAGAGGGCACAGCTTATCCATAGTTCCCAAGAATTCAATATGGCCAACATTCCACTAAACTACAGACAAAATTATGCCAAAAAGTAGTAGTGTAGTACTGCCAATGTACATAATAAAAGCATTATTTCTAACCTCAAACACCACAGAGTTAAAGTATTATGCTTACAAACAATAATAATGCTTGAACATTTATTACCACACAACACATGAACCTATTCACCTTTGACAAATCTTGTTCTGCAATAACACTTTTGGATAAAATCACTTCCAAACGCTAAATATCGTAATATGCATTACTGTGTTGCAAACACAAAAATAACAGTAACTATAACTGCATATATTGCTCTAATAGAATTCAAGACAAAATCATGCAAACACAAGCAACACAACAGCATCCACAGATTAATTAAAAGTTAATTAATACAGCGTCTAAACAGAATCTTGTTTTAAAATCTATAAGCAGGTCTCTCTGAAACTTGTTCAAAAACAAAGGCTTCTGTGGCAACATAATGGATGCAATGACACCAACTATGGCTGTAGCTTTACCATGGTTATATTTTATGAATAGTTGGCAGTACTAATGCAACCTAACAGATGGAATATCACCAAATATAACCAGACCGTGCCATAATGGCGGAAAAATGTGACAGTTGGTTTTTGGGGTATTCCAATAAGCTCTGTCCTCTGTAGGAACAGTTTGAATGGGGAAAAAGAAAAATGTTTTTACATTTTTTCATACAATTTTTCTCTTCATAAGAACCTTTCTCGGAGTTCAACAAATATTTGAAAAACAAATTAGGCGTATTGGTCCAAACGTTCGAGTTTTGCACTTAGCAACACATTTAGCTATTAATTTTTATTTATATACATTAGTTTTTATCTCTGGCTTTTGTCATGATACGCTTTATAAGGGCACTGATGATATACTAGTTTAGCACTCTTATACATCATCGTCGTCATCATCATCATCATCATCATCATCATCATGCGTAGTATAGACGAAACAAATATCTTGTATGTATTGCAACCATTACAGTACAAATTTAATAATGCATTGAAGGCATACATTTAAGATATTTTCTATTTTCATGACAAATGAAATGCATGTATATCTTGAATTTTCTGGGAATAGCCTCTGAAGTCCTCTTCATTCTGAGAGACTTTTGCATAACTCGTTAATCATAAGAGATAGACAACATTTTAGACCTTGTTAAGGCACACAATTTATGTCAATTTTTCTTTTCTTTTTTCTCGTAGAGATAACCATTTCTAAGATATTTCTTGTTATTGATTTGAATTTCAAATACTTATGCTTTTCTCAAATATGAAGTCATTTTTCTCTTTGAATTTTCTTAATTTGGCTGCCAAATAACACTTTCAAAGCTGTAATCTGGAACAAAACCTATCCATTGCACTATATTTCATATATTTTATACATAATTACCCCACTTTTCTACAATGTGATGGTGTCAACTGCATTACTACTATTTGCTTTCCAAAAGAGTGAGTAATCTAAGACAAACCTAATGTGTTACATTCACAGGACTTGCCAACAAACGACAGCACTGTATTTACAGCTAATGGGTTGTTGCCTAAAACTGCACAGTGTAAAAAGCTAAAAACCAAAAGTTAAAATAGATGAAAACAGCTTATCTTATGTATTAAAATTTTCCATTTAAAAACCTAAAATGCATAACATAAAATTGCTAAAAGTTAAAACAGTTAAAATGGAAGAATTAAAGCATTAAAAACCAAAAAGTTGTTGTTGTTAGCTAATGCTGGATTTCTGACAGTGAAGTCATTAATCCTCTTGCTCTCCAATATTTTTCACTGATGGATGGGGCATTAGAAGTGGCCGGGCATATTTGAAGGTGGTCTCGATCCATTTCCTCTTGCAGATCACATAGAGGACAGAGTGGTGAAGAATATATCCCAATTCTGTTTAAATGTTTTGCCAGACAATCATGTCCTGTAATCAACCTGAAGGTTGCAACTGCTGTTTTTCCAGGATACTCAGGAATTACTGTTTGAATGTTTGGTAGTTCTCATCTTTTATTCTTTGATTTTTCATAGTAATATTTTGCAATAATTTTTTTGAATTCAGAGTTGACTAATCTTTTAGCTGCATAAAATGGTAAATTAACTATTGATTTCTGCACATTACCGGTACCCTTTTTTGCAAGAAAATCAGCTTTCTCATTACCATTCAGTCCACAGTGAGCTGGTATCCATTGGAAGACTAGGTGTTTTTGAAGTGCTGTTAGATGGGTAAGGATTTTCCAACATTCTATAATTGTTTGGTTTTTTGGTGACAACTTGGAAGTAATTGCTATAACTGCTGCCCTGGAATCTGAGAGAATAGCTGCTTGCTGAAAATGTGAAATTCTGTACAAAAGATTTTGTAGGGCCATTCGAATTGCTTCAATTTCTTCATCAAAGTTTGTAGTTCCATAACTTAAAGATTTGTAATAGAAAAAGAGGTGACATGTGACTCCAGCACCTGCTCCATCTTGGTTTGATATAAATGATCCATCAGTATAAATATGGAGCCATTCGTGCTCTGGAAATCTAGTATGGATTGTCTCTAATGCCAATAATTTTAGAACACTAGTTGGAGTATCACTTTTCTTAACTTCTTCTGTCAGGGGTAAATAATATGTGATGTCTAATGTTTGTGTCGGATTGACTTTAGATATGAAGTTTTCCTTTGAATTAGGAAGGTATACATTCTTCTTGATGTCTTGAATTTTGGAAAGAAAGCTCTCCTGAGTCTTTAGTGTATGTGTAAAATTTCTCTGGTGCCATGTATTGAATGGGAGTCTGATTAACTTTTCGTGTTGAATAAGAGCCACTTTTTCTATTTCATATTCAATGGGGCATTGGTTGGTTAGTATTTCCATAGCTGCTATTGGTGTGGTTTTGATAGCACCTGTAATTAATCTCAGACTTTGGTTTTGAAAGATTTGAATCTTTTTTGTGTTTGCTGTTACAAGAACTTAGACATCCTTCTGTTAAAAGCCATTGCACTATGGCAGTCCCACAAACTTATATTCTTTGGTCAAGTTGTGGTGATGGCATTGCTTATAAAGTGTACATATAGTGATGACATCTTTAGTTTTCAGTAATGGTCACCAGAACAGAAAATGTACAGTCACAAATATGTAATTTAAACAAAAAATTGAATATAAACATATTTCAGAGTGATCACTTTGTTTCTTGGCTATCAAATAATTGCCATGATATCAACAATACATTTGTATAACGTTAATTTGCCTTCCTATGATTTTTAATGTCATAATTATAAACAATTCTGTTATCTATTTCACACAATACTTTAGTAATATTATATTAAATATTTTCATTGTAATGCTTTAAGGTACATGATAGTTTTTGTTTGATTACTTGGAGCATAAACAAATAAATCAAATGGTTTTCCAACACAGGAACAGGCAATATACAATTGACCATGCGAGAAATAAGGGTTTTCAAGGTTAATGCCGCAAACATTCAATGACTGCCTCTGGGATTTATTTATGGTCATAGCAAAAGCAAGATGCACTAGAAACTGCAATCATTTAAATTCAAATGGTATGTCAGTCGGAATCATTGGAATGCGTGGTATCAAAACGTCTTCTCCTTTATACTTTCCCTTTAGAATGGTTGCTTTGATCAAGTTGTTCAGTAATTTTTTCACCGCTAGCTGTGCCGTTACAAAGACGTGGTTGGTTGATATTTTGCAACATTATGATCACCAAGCTTTTATTGAAGATTGTGAGGTGGCAATCCTGGAAAATTAAGCCAGTTCAAAAATTTGGGTGGATAGTTCATAGCATCATCTTGGTTATTAGTGGAATCAACTGATTTGTATGTCCTCAATTCACCGGCAATTTCAATTTGAATTTTGAAATTTAATTCACTAAGGGGTCTCCGTCTAGGGGATATGTGAATGGCAACCACAAGGTACCCAAGCTGAGCAGAACATTACTTCCACTTACTGGTGTTTTGCTCCTCACTGTAACTTATCTATCTGACCTTAGCCTGGTCATCTCTTGTTCTCTTCCGACCCCGATGCTATTAGGGTTCCCGAAGGCTAGGGAGTCTTTATTTTTCCAACCTCTCCATTTCTCTAATTTCTCTATAAAACCTTAACCCCTAACATGCTGACCTGTCATGGCATGTATACGTCCTCTGATTGGTAACCAGAGGATATGGTCGGTGAATTTATTTTGATAATTCTCCCGGTCAGGTCGGTGAGACCCGTAAACCAACGACAGGTGTGGTCCTTCAGACATTCTGGGGGTTGTGAGAGAGCGATGTGACCGCCAAAACATAAAAATATGGTGCTCTCTAAAAAGCGGTTACATTTATTGCTAAGTCTCTTCAATATTTATGCAATATGACTCGAGGGGTAAAATGTTCCGGAGTTAAAATAGTCCCCCATTCGGATCTCCAGGCAGGGACTACTTCTCGAGAACCAAAACATTATATTAATAGAAGATCTAACATCAAAAACCAAAAAGTAAAACACCCTAAAATGCTAAAACTTCCGAAATAAAATAATCTTACACTTTCTCACAAAAATTGATATTGCCAACAAACTGCAGCACTGTATTTACAGCTACTGGGTTGTTGCCTAAAACAGTGCACAGTGTAAGACCCAGGCCAAGGGACTGGCACTCACAAGTGTATCACGGACAATCAAAAAGCACATGTGCAACAGAGAGTGGAACATTGCATGTCACACAGACAGGCACTGGACCAAAAGGTGTCCATGTGTGGCTTGGTGTGACCTATCCTCAGGTGGGTTAAAACCACCTCTTCCCACCTGGAATCCCTGCAACTGGTCTACCAGGGTGTACAGTATCCTTGATTGTCCATAACTTGAGTGCCAGGTAATGCTTTCCAAGATTCCTGCCACAGAGCAAATAGATAGAAACGAAAGTACTTCTACACATCTATATAGGGGAGCGTACAGATGGAATACTCCGGCAGACAACATGCAGTCTTAGCATTCACATTCGCCGCCTTGTTGCCAGGATACCCACATGGCCTGGGCACCAGGTAAAAATGAACTGGTATCTGTGGGATCAGGGTTGCCAGGTTGCCAACCTGTACGATAATTTGAATGTTTGTACTCATGGTTGTCACCCCGTACGATAATTTTGATAATGGCAAAATATCATTTTCACTGGCTTGTCATACCAGCGAAATGAAATTAATTACAAATAGCGACACCACTTTTGCCTTCATGGCCAGTCTCCACCCTCTAAGGCAACCATTTCATATCCTACTAATCCTTATACCGTTTATGCTCTTACTGCCAGTGAGCCCAGATCTGGTAATCTCAATGAAGGCACTGTTCAGAAAATTGATAATCAACGGAGAAAACTCAGAATAAGTGACATTCTGTGTGAAATAAACATGTCTGAACCTGACAGTTTCTGGAGTGCCATTAAACATGTCACCTTGGTGGAAATACTGATTCCAAAGAACTGGCGGAGGTTGCACTATCAGTGATTTCATTGCCCCACAGAAACACTTCTTGTGAAAGAGTTTTTCCAAACTAAGTTTAATAAAAACCTAAATTAGAAACAGATTAGCGCTAGATGCGGTAAATGGACTTATTTGGTCATCTCAGCTTATGAAAGAATGTGGTAGGTCCAAAAATCTGCAAGTGACTGAGAAGATGTTAAAGTTTATCTCAACAAATTTGTATAATGCTGCAACAGTTGAGGAAGATGATGAACTTTCAGATGAATAGTGTGAGAAACATAAGTACTAAAATTGTATTACTGATTGAGGTCATCAATCTTGTAAGTGGATACCATAAACATCAATACTATTACATATTCATAAGTGTTATGCTGATACATTTATTGTTGTAGCATTTGGTTTATGATGTACGATAATTTTGAATCCAAATCTATAATTTTGAGTGGATGGTATGATAATTTTACTTTTAAACATTGCCAACCCTGTGCAGGACAGTAACTGAGAGATTACCATCTGAATTTTAAGAATGAATGCTGAGTTGCCTACAAACTGTTGCAGCAACTGAAGAGCGGTTAGGGAGTTGCAACAGAGAATAAAATGTCCAGGAACTGAACTGGAGATAAAAAGTAAGAAATAAAAGATGGCAAACAGCTTGGTGGTAAAAACTGAACTGGCATCTGGAAGGCAGTACACATGAGCGTCACTGCTGTATGCAAAAGCAGAACCCATAGAACTACCCAACTGGGAGCCACCAGTAAATACCAAAGTGTAAGTCCGGTATCAGCCCAGAACTTCGGTGAAAAGTTGGCAAAACACAGAGTGAGGGGAGCTATCTTTGCACAGCCCGACAGCTCCAGGTTGAAGCATGCACATTGGAGTTGCCAGAGAGGACAGTGGCCTAGTGAATGCCACTCTACACCTAGCAGTCTGAGGGCATGTGTGACAAGCAGTTCTCAAAACCCGATACCACTTGGATGGGAGATAGTTTTATTCTGCATATAACAATGCGTGAGGTCTGAATACAAAACAGGTGGAAACAGGGGATGACGTGGATGAGCAGCAAACCTTGCCAATTATGGACAAAGTAACAATGAGCATTGAACAGACTGTGGAGGTTTGCCAGAATCAGCATACAATCAACTCTAGGGTGCAGAAAGCCCCAGTAGAGAGATGGATACCAGTGTGATCTATTGTGTCTAAAAGGTGGAGTTTAGAGGCAGACGCTGTGCCATAAAAAAAACAGTCGCAGTCTAATCTGGACTGGACCAGTGAATAATACAGCCTCCACATAACCATGTGATCGCCGCCCCAAGATGCCAAGTACCCAAAGCGAACGAATGCAGGAAGCATGAAAATGACAAATATGGTGCTCCCATGTGATTTTGTTGTCGAGGTGTAGGCCCAAGAACTTCAGGCGCTGAACAAACGGAAGACATGTGCCACACAAATGAAGATCAGGAGGACGGTGTACGCCACGAAGTCAATGGAAGTGGATACACTGTTTTCATTGGGGAGAACTGAAAGCCGGTGTGAGACACCCACTTGGTGATGGATGTTATGGTCAGCTGCAGTTGATGCTCGATGTGCTCCAAACTGTAAGAGCCATAGTATATCGCAAAGTCGTCAACATACAGTGACACCGGGAAGCCGCTATAAACAACACTAGTGATGCCATTAATGGCAACGGCAAAAAGCGTAACACTGAGAATCGATCCCTTTGGTTCACCATTGTCCTGGATCTTCTATTTGAATGAAAGATGTAACAGAAGACTCATCATATATTTCAGCATGGAAAGATTTAAACTAGTGAAATGTCATTTAAAAAACTTAGCCATTAAGAAATTTTACTTACATATTTAACATTCTGGCCATCTACCACAAGTTTATCACCCCAAAGCAGTGCTCGTTCAGTCTTCCCACGATACTGGAATGTAATTATAGCCTTATAAGGATGGCTCAGCTCAGAAACCTGGCCCATAACATTATGTAGATAAAAACCTTGAGCAGTTGACATTTTACCTGAAAGAATGTTTACATTATGAATGCAATATTTATGTGCAACAACAAATTGTTATGTTAAGGTTGTAGAGTCAGCAGCTCCAAATAAAAGCAAACATTTCCACAGAAGCAAACATTTCCACAGACTCAAAAACTAATTTTGGTAGTAATGCATAAAATTGGCCCCTCAAGAAAATGAATGAAATATAGAGTAATAGATGTTTTATCCCTGATTATGATTTTTAAAGTTTTATTTAACAGTCAAGCTTCGTTTTTTATTTATGAGCAAATTCTGTACGTGTTCTGCAACAGTTTTATTTTGCTTGTGCAACAGATATCTAGCAAATAAATATTTGTAAATGGGTGATAAAGTAACCTGTCTCCCCTCGCCATCCCTGGGTAATGCTAAATCAACAAGAGAATACGTCATCAAAATGGTGCAAAGCACGAGTAATGCCAATTCTGAAACCAGGAAAACCTACAAATGAAGCAAAAAGTTATAGGCTCATATCATTGACATGAATTCTGGCAAAAATAGCTGATAAAATGGTTGTCAATAGATTAATGTATTATTTAGAAACAAACAACTTATTAGCAGATGAACAGGTTGGATTGAGAAGACAATACTCAACTGTTCACCTATATTAATGATATCCCAAAGTTTATAAAAGAAAACGGAATAAGCATTACAATGTATGCAGATGACACAGTTATATGGATGGCTGAAAAAAAGACAAGAATGTATACACCAGATTAGAAGAAAAAATTAAACGTACGTTACTTAAATTAACTCAATGGGCAAAATTAAATAACACATCCATTAACATAGAAAAAACTAAATATCAGGTTGAGACAGAATATTGATCAATAGAAAATTGTTCATGTAAATATTTTTGTAAGAGTGTGTAAATTTCTAATTCTTTTAATTTGAGTGTATCAGGGACTTATTTTTGTTTTCTCGTCACTTTGAGTTCAACCAATGAGAACTGTTGCGCGGATGAATACATAAGAATGGCGGTGTTGCGTCATAGAGACGCCTGGGACTCTTTTTTTCATTAGCGTCTGTATGCTCAAGGTGAAAGGATGTATATTTGCTGATAGCGTGTGAACATGTAACTTACACCCAAACTTTTAACCAGTGTAGATTCTATCGAATTTTGAAAGTTGTTAACTAATTAACATAGTGATAAAAGTGTAAATTAACGAATAAATATGTTGTGATAAAGGAACGTTGATTTGTGCATTCCATTCTGTTACCTCGACCCTGAAGATAAGAGTAGCGTCAGATATCAATCAAACTTTCCATCTTTCAGTAAAAACATTATCTCCGGTATGCTACGTAAAGAATCCTTTCCTGCTGATGTGTAAAGACTTATTTTTATAAAATCCGTAACAAAATGGCTTACCCAACGTGGAGCGCGAATTTAGAATGGAATGCAAAATTACGAGTACGAAGTGTTAACATCGAATGACGCCATCTCATCGCGCAGGAAAAAGACGCCATTAAACATCATTTGATATCATCGATATACGGAGAATCAACGTGGGAAAGGAAAAACACCGGAGATCATCTAGCGAAGCCAACTACCCAGGAGACGTAAATAACTGGACGAAGAACCAACGGAAAAGAAAGTAGGATCCAAAATTTTTGTTTTTACATACATTTTATTTCCATTGTATATGATACTCAGAAGTGGCAAAATATTGGGACTTTCAACATTAAGTGAATTGGATAAAGAAATTAAAATGTCGCGAAAAGAGATAGAAACAGGAGTGGGGGAAGGGGCAGATAGGCCTAGTTATCAGGTAGAATTAGGAAGTGAGGAACAGGTGGAAATAAGCAAAGACCAAAGGTTAATGATGATGTTTGAAAGACTAGAACAAAGTTTAGGTCAGAAACTGGAACAAAATAAGGTAGAAATAGGTCAGAAAATGGAACAAAATAATGCAGAATTAAAACAGGACATGGAACAGAATAGGGCAGAATTAAAGCAGGACATAGAACAAAGTATAGGTCAGAAACTGGAGGAAGTGAGACAGAACTTAGAACAGAAAATGGAATTAGGTAGACAGAACTTAGAACAGAAAATGGAATTAGGTAGACAGAACTTAGAACAGAAAATGGAATTAGGTAGACAGAACCTAGAACAGAAAATAGAATTAGGAAGACAGGAGTGTAAAGAAAATATGAAAGTAATGGAAACTAATTTAAAATTAGTACATAAAAACTTAAATGAAACAAAGGAAGCCTTAGAAGCTAGGATAGAAATTGTAGGAGATAGGATGGGAAAGATAGAATCAGAAATGAGAGATAACAAGATTGTGTTAGAAGGAGAAATTGCTAGATGTAGGGATGAAATAACAGAATGTAATATAAGTGTAGACTGTAAGATAAATGTAAAAGCAGAAATAACTGAGGAATTAAGGAAAGAGATTGAGGTAGTAAAGAAAGACATTATTAATGAAACTGTAGAACAAATTGTAATTCCTAAAATTAAGACAATGAATGATGTGATGCTTTCACAACAGGATGCTATAAATGATATGAAACAAAGCCACTTAGAAATAAAGAATGATTTAAAATCAATTTGTGAAGAAATGAAAAAAGGGAAAGAAAGTTTGGCTAATGTAAATGATGTTGTGAAGGCATTACAAAGACAAGATGATTTAGATGTAAGTAATGTACAAGATCAGAGTTATTTGAATAATGTACAAAATGTTGATTCACCATACAGAGAAAGAGGTTCACAACCAAACAATGACACAACACATAACACATGTTACACCAACAGCATATTACATGAAATCACACCACCTACATTTGACGAGGAGAAGGGAGACGATCCAAAACTCTTTGTTAAAGAGATGGAAGAATATTTTAAAGTGAAAAGGATACCAAACGAGCTTAGGATGATGATAGTCAAGAAAAGCTTAAATAACAAGGCATTAGAATGGCTCAGGTTAACACTAGCTGGTCATGAGTCGTATAGCTCATTCAGAAATTTATTCCTATCAAGGTATTGGGGCCCAGCTAAACAAAACCAAACTAGGGTAGAGCTAGCGACAGGTAGATACGATCCAACCAAAGGGTTGTCGTTAGTCGATTATTTTATGAAAGTAGCCAACAAAGGAAAGCTATTAGACCCCAACTTGTCGGAGGCAGAACTAATTGCCAGCATAACAAGACATTTCCCAGACACAGTGAGAACAGGGTTAATTGTTGCGAGGCCAGTAGATTTTGCAGATATGATAGAACTGCTGACAGCCTTCGAAACACAAAATGGTCGGCCTAATGAGCATAGACATAGGAACGGTCACCCAAACTCACCCATCCTAAACCGGAACACGGCTACGAACAACCAGAGTGAGGGAGAACATAGAAATACTAGGAGTACCCATGAAAGGGGGAGAGGGGCACACCATTTCCCAGAACCACATAATCATGGCGAGAGGATGGAGAACACAAGACAGAGGTACCACGACACAATACCGAATGGTGAATCGAGATACAGAACATATACATATGATCGTGGAAGACCAGGAGACCATACCCATCAAGTGAATCACATGCGATTCAGTAGGGAACACTTGAACAACCACAGACCGTCATATGACAGAGGTTCACGCCAAAGGGGCAGAGACCAATGGTATACTGACAACATAAGACAGCAGGAAGTAGATGAAAATGTGCCAAATAGGGCAGATGCTGCACAGAATACAGAAACGACAACAACCACCAACACTCAGGGAAATTACAACAACTAAGTTCGTCCCAACTGGCTGGATGACAAACAACAAAATCTCAGCAACTTACAATTGACATCGACACCATGATGGCTACACGAAGAGAGAGATGGAACCACTGGTCATAACAAAACAGCTGGGTGACCACACGTATGAGCTACAGAATACAAATGGCAAGTTGGTAGGAAGATACCATAAAAATAAATTGAAGCCATACAAAGAAAGGACCAAATAGTCTTTGTCAACGAATGTGTAAGGCAGGAGTAGTAGAGATGAAAGAAGATAACAAGTTTTAATGGGTTACTTATAGAAAATTATGTTCAGATTAGGAATTACAACAAGGAAGAAAATCAACATAGTCATTGGCTATACTGACCACAAAGAGCATTGTCAACAAAAACAGACGAGGACACTGATTGTCATTAAAGAAATGAATCATAGCGACGGAAGATAATATGTTTTTGACATAAGGATGTCAGGAACAAAAATAAAAATGAATCAATTATGATGAAAAAGATATAATATTTCGACACAAAGATGTCAAGGGTAAATTGAGAAGAAAAATAATACAATTACAGAATAATTGTAAGTATAGAAGTTTTCTCTTATAGAAATAAGAGACAAAGAAGTGACAATTAGTGAAGTGAGGAAGACCATAATCAGAAAAACAATGCCCATGAATTAAGATGAATATAGCCAATGCTAAGCTCGAAGAAATGTTGAACCAAACAACAATGAACAATAACCCAATTAAGAAAATTAGTACCATTAGTAACATCAGAGTTTAAGAACCGACTCAACAACCTGTCTATACATAATAAGCTTATAAGACAAAGAAGGCAAAGAACTGAATAAAATATTGCCATAAACATGATCATAATCATTAGCTCAAAATTTGTATCCTGTTTTTCTCTCCTCATAGCAATGAATACAAGTCAAAAACCACATGATAAACCATGATACATTTAAATTATATTTGTGTCAATGTCAAATGTACAATAACTGAGTATGTGTTGTATAAGAACTGAGTATGTGTTGTACAATAACTGAATATGTATTGTATGATAACTGGATATATTGTGTAATGACTGAATATGTTGAGTAATAACTAAATGTGTTATGCAAAAACTGAATGTGTATTGTGTAATAACTGAATACGTATTGCATAATAACAGAACATATGTGATATGATAGCAGGATATATTGTACAATAACTGAATATATATTGTGTAATAATTGGACATGTTGTGTAGTAATCAAATGTGTTGTACAATAACTGAATATGTATTGTATAATGACTGAAGGTGTATTGTATAATAACAACATATGTGATATGATAACTGGGTATATTGTACAATGACTGAATATATATTGTATAATAATTGGACATATTGTGTAATAACTAAATGTGTTGTACAATAACTGGATATGTATTGTATAATAACTGAATGCATTGTGTAGTAATCGAATATGTGAAATTTATAAAGACATGCTGTATCATGTCAAAACGAAGGACAAAGATAAACAGTGAAGAAGACTGAAAAAAAAAAAAAAAAAAAATATTGTACAAAGTGATTGAATCATAGGAGTAGGGAGAAGTATTGTATTGTGTTTCAAGATTGTAAATAAGGTGACAACTTGAAAAACAAAACAAGGGGCATATGAGACAGAATATTGATCAATAGAAAATTGTTCATGTAAATATTTTTGTAAGAGTGTGTAAATTTCTAATTCTTTTAATTTGAGTGTATCAGGGACTTATTTTTGTTTTCTCGTCACTTTGAGTTCAACCAATGAGAACTGTTGCGCGGATGAATACATAAGAATGGCGGTGTTGCGTCATAGAGACGCCTGGGACTCTTTTTTTCATTAGCGTCTGTATGCTCAAGGTGAAAGGATGTATATTTGCTGATAGCGTGTGAACATGTAACTTACACCCAAACTTTTAACCAGTGTAGATTCTATCGAATTTTGAAAGTTGTTAACTAATTAACATAGTGATAAAAGTGTAAATTAACGAATAAATATGTTGTGATAAAGGAACGTTGATTTGTGCATTCCATTCTGTTACCTCGACCCTGAAGATAAGAGTAGCGTCAGATATCAATCAAACTTTCCATCTTTCAGTAAAAACATTATCTCCGGTATGCTACGTAAAGAATCCTTTCCTGCTGATGTGCAAAGACATATTATTATAAAATCCGTAACAAGGTCCATACCGTGAAACATTTTGATGACAGGTAATAAAACTTACAACTTGAAATCAATTATTTTATTTATTATTGAACACACTGTATACATTAGTCAGATACAGTCAAGTAAATGGTACTGATCACATGTTTGGTCCCATAGAGTATGAAGACACTGGTTCGAGGCGAGATGAAACCCTTTCTGATTGCATATTCTGTAGTGAAATATATGTGCAGCAGTCCTCGTGAACATGTGTCGCAAGGGAAAGTTAGGCTCCTTCCAGTCTTCCATATTCATAGCTGGGGTCAATAAGAAACTTTGATCTATATCTTCTGCTTTTTCAGATCTCTCTTTTATGTGTGCCTCATAGGCTGGGGTGTGCGGCAGGTTGTATATTGATGCTACTTCCCTTATGAAGAAGTCTGTTGGTGAGATGATAAAACTATTCTGGATCTCGCTGATCTAGGTATCCTAAGTACTCTCCACAGCAAGGTGGTTTTGACTGCTTCTAATCTTTTCAGATTTGCAGCATTTAACCAACTTCAGATTGTAGCAATTGCGCAGCATGCTATTGGAGAAATAGTTTTATTGCAGTTTCAACTGGCAACTTTTCAACATTTTTTATATCAAAAGTGACCTTTATTGTTGCTTTGCATCTTTCCTGGATATGCTTGATGAAGGGCTTTCCTGTCACTTGTAGAGATACACCCAGATACTTGTAGCAGTTGGTGAGTTCCAGTCGGGCATTTCCGTATTTGAAGATGTTTTCCTTGTTCACATTGCCTCCTCGGCTAAATTTCATTACCTTTGTTTTGCTTGTATTAACTTCTAGTTCATTTCTGTGTGCACAGTCATGTAGTTTATCCCAGGTACTCTGAAGAGCTAGTCTATTTCTTGACAGGATAACTATATTGTCTGCATAGAAAAGGACCATGGCTTCCGGTGATGCTATTTCTTGTACCACGTCATGGGTTAGTAGGTTAAAGAGAAAAGGGCTGAGAGGGTCCCCTTGAAGAACTCCATTTGTTTGTGTAATGGGCTCAGAATGGCTAACTTTGTCGTTTATAGTCAGTAGGTTGAATTCCAGTATACTTTGGATCATCTTCAAGAAGGGGTTCTGTTAGCCACGTATTTTGGAGACTTTACTTATTAACATGTTTCTATTAACATTATCAAATGCCTTGCAGATAGCTATAAATGCGGGTATAGATGGCCAGTGCTAGTTGCTTCCCAGATCATGGATAGTACTCCTCCAGTATGTGTGTATTTGTTTGGGGAACGATTCATTTTAATATGATCTTCATCAGTATTTTGAATGGTGCACATTTCAAAGCAATACCATGATAGGTATCCAGTGAATCATTTGGTTCTTTCCCTTTATACAGCATTAAGAGATCAGACTCTCTCCATCTTCCTGGTACATTGCTTAGGCCTATACATTTATTGAGCAGTGCCGTCCAGATTTTGATAGTTACTGGTAGAGAGTACACCAGTACTTTGTTGATAAGTTGTCAGAATCTGCAGCTTTTCTTCATTTGCATCCTTGGAAGGCGTACCAGACTTCCTCCATCGCTATTGGGGTCCATGCTTCAGGTGCTGTTTCTGGGAATTGTTCTTCAGTTATAATGGGTCTTCTGAAAAATCTTTGAGATGTTCTTCCCATGTCCTCATTGGAATTTGAGAGTGCAATTTGCTTCTTCTTGGTTCTAGTATTTGGTATGGGGATCTCTCAGCTTCCATTATGGTTTCAATGTCTTAGTTTTTAATGAATTGTAACCTCTTTTCCCTTATCAGGTTTCTGTAGCTTTTATTTTCTCCTGTGTATTCTGCTAGACTTTCACCCGTGTTGAGCTTCCTCCTTATGTGTAGTTTCTTCAATGCTGCTTTCCTCTGTGTGAAGCATTCTGCATTGAACCAAGGTTTGCTTTTCCTTTTCAAAGGTTTGCTTTCTGTGGATAATAGGAGAGCAGTTTGTAGATCTAGTGCTTCATCAATGCTTCTCTGCTCGATTAGTTGTTTACTGTGCTTTTCAAATGGGAAGAGGTCTGATCTGCAGCCAATGAGATACGTTTACATGCACAGCGTTCAAAGCTCATTATCCCAACTCTTCATATTTCTTGGTGCGCGTCAAGCCCCACTTAAGGGGAAAGCAATATGACAACACAGCAGGATTCCGATTGGTTACCGGCCTGGAGACTCTCAAGGACAAACTCCTTCCCATTTGAAAAGCACAGTAGAATCCTCTTCCCTTAGTTCTCTCCGAAGAAGCTCTATGTTAATTCAACGCAGCATCCATCGGCTTATCGGGGTTTTCACCTTCGGCTTATCTGTTTCAATGGTTGTCTTCACTAGGAGATGTTTCCTTAGGGGTGTCCATATGTCATTCACTCGTTTCATTTTCAATTGTTGCCTTCTGTAAAAGATAAGGTCTATCATGCTGGAACCATTATAAGAGATGTATATTAGGATTATATCGTTGTTGGCTAAACAGAAACCTTCATCCTTGAGTGTCTCAAATACTGCCTTGGATTTGTAGTCTGGCTTGTCTCTGCGACAGTTAAAGTCACCAGCGAGAATTATTGGAGATCCCGGATTTGTGCATTGTATTGCTTGTAGGATAGTGTCTATTACATCTTCTGTAGGAGTGGAGGGCCTGATGCACATTCCAATTATCGTTATATTCTGAAACTTGGTGAATACCATGTTTTCCTCTGTGTACTTGAAAATCACTTCACCCAGGTTTGGTCTGTAGAAGCATGACACTCTTCCCAATGGTCTGCCCTCATATTCTGATAGTGCTAGTGCACGGATCCCATAGAAGCCTTCTAATTGAACAGGCTCTAGGAAAAAGGTTTCTGCGAGTATATCTTGGTCCAGTAGATATATCTCCGGGTTATTCATTATTGATCGCAGTCCTTCAATGAAATCAATCAATGGAATTGAAATTGAAATCAATAGAAAACAAATAGAATATGCTGAAGAAATTAAATAACTGGCACTTGCACAGGATAGAAAATTAAAAATGAAATACCGTGTACAAAATTTCACACAAAAGACTACAAAAATAAGAAACATATTGAAGAGACTAGCTGGATCTAAATGGGGCAGTTCAATAGAAGTTTTAAATAAAACAACAGCTACATAAAGCCAGTATTAAAACATGGATGTGAACTACTATTAACTGCAACTGAAGACAAAATAAATAAAATTGAGAAATGTCAAAATCAGTGTTTAAGATTGATAACAGGAACTGTGAAAACACAAGTTAATGCACTTCTCGCTGGAACAAATAATACCCAATGAAAGCCAACATTGAAACACAAGCTGCACAACTACATGCAAAATTGAAAAACAAACCCAAGTAAACACCAATGGTTTCAACAACTACTTAGAGAATATAAGCTAAAAACACAGATGACAAACAAATCCTTTTAGAGAAGAATTATAATTACCTAACTTCATCAGAAAAAGCACTCCTCATCCTCCTCAAACTAATCCAATGGAGTTTATTAAGATAATAAATAAAGAGTTGACAGAACAACTAAATAAACAAGAAGACTCACCAGAAGTATGCAGAGTTGCTACACATGAACATCTGCACAATTAATTCCCTGAAACAGAGTGGCTCAGAATTTACACAGATGGTTCTGCAGATAAATTGAGAAATAATGTGGGAGGTGGTGTAGTTCGTGAGGTGAGACATGAACAAATCTTGCACAAGGGGAAGCTAATTTCCTTCCCTCCCTCTCTGCAATGGCTGAGAGGGGGGAAAAGGCGCGCAAGCTTGCAGCGAATGAATAAACATTATTATGGCAGCGTGCAGCTGAAACAATAGCAGTTCACATGAATGTAATTGTTGGCACATAGCAATAGTTATAGCCAAATCACTTTGTTATAAAGCTAATTTTAATACATATATAATGTCATTGGCAATATGCACTAAAGCTATGCAAGCGAACTTCATTCCTTTGTGGAAGGAAACGTTATGACTTCTGCACACAAATTATTGCGCAACTTCCCCCACCATCAGCCTTTCAGGTGAAGAGTTGCCACTGCACAAGTAGGGGAATTGTTCTTGTCTTGCCTCACGACCTATATATACTGTAAATACTTTTCACATTATTTTACATTGCCTAGACAATCCACACATTTTGATGAAGTGGTTGCAATACAACATTAGAACAGATATACTATAGGACTGATATAAAATAAAATAGTTGTTTTCACAACCTCAGTGTCAACCACTAAGCAATAGAACGATATGGTAGTCCATATAAATCTTATATTAAGGATGTGAGATATTATTATAGATTACTCCAAATAAAATTTCAATAGATAATATTACAATGGATACCAATACACGTGGGAGTGATTGGTAATGAGACTGCAGACTTTCTGGCCAAAAAGGGTGCAGCAGTGAGCGAAACGCCAGTGGGGGGATGGGTAAGATTTCCCCCCACCAATGATTTTATACCCAGAATTTCCCCCCACTAAAATATCCCAAGGGGACGGTTTATATTGAGACAAGCAGCGAAACATACACCATTAAAATGCTTCCACCCCCACAAAATTTTCACGATTTTGCACCCTGGGGTGCAGTGTTATACTCAAAACCTATAAAGTCTTGTGGATTAGACGCAAAACTAAAAAATAAAAAATTGCTCCAACATAAAAGAAATAATACAACAAATAAAAAATGTCCCAAGGAAAGAAGCTATTGTTCACTTCAGATTAGCCTCTAGACATGACTTTGGCAGAACACCTACATAGGTTTGGTTTTATAAGTGACAACGCATGTAAGATCTGCAATGTCGACAAGATTTTAAATCGAGAACACCTACTGGAATGCCCAAAATTGAGGAAAGCTGTACCACATGGGAAGATACATAATTTATATTGGCTGGCTAGGGTAAAATTTATGGATCAAAATTTTGCACATTAGATCAACAAAAGCAACATATTTATAAATGATAACTACATGTACTAAAATGATTTAATAATATGTTTACAATGAAATTATTGCACAAACTCTGTCTCTAAAGAAAAACTTTGGCTTCGTGGATAGCAGTAGGTGCTGAAACTATTGTAGTGTAAGAATGTCATTCCTAAGTCTATTTGCAGATTACTGCATGACGTCATGTTTTACATATAAGCATAATTCTTACAGCCAAATTTAGCCTATGTTGGATGAGATTGGTGTCTCTATATGATCAGGATGACAGGGATCTGTGTCATCAAAATTTAGCTTGTGTTAGGTTAGGTTGTCTATGACCAAGATGACAGTGTTCTGTTTCATCGAAATTCAACCTGGGTTAGGCTATTCATCGTAAATACACCAATAAATTATTTTAGCACGTATAATAGTCATTTATAAATACTTATTGGCTAAATATCTGCCGCACAAGCGAAATAAAACCGCAAGAGAACATGTATGGAATTTGCTCATAAATCAAAAACAAAGCTTGACCGCCAAATAAAACTTTCAATATTGTAATCAGAATTACAAAATCTATTCATTGCACTGTATTTCATTAATTTTCTTGAGGAGCCAATTTTATACATATTCACCCTAATTTTTTAAAATTGTAAACTTATAGGTAATCTTAAATTAATACCACCATATTTTCCTATTGTGAAGTCACTTGTACTTTAAATGTGAGAGACTAGTTTTGGAAGCTTTGTTTCAATTCTGTACTTTTCTTAAAAGAGTTTTCATGTGGTACAATTATTTAAATCAACCTGACTCATTAAATGAGTAAATCTTATTGTTTTAGTTGGTTCTGACCTATAAATTTTGAAGAAGTTCACTTTTCATTAATTAAGGTGAGCCTCATTGTTGGGGAAACTCATTTTTGCTGACATTTAAAGAAATACTATAAATGGAAACAATTGCACATCCATAAAATGGAAGCTCGATATCATCTCAGGTGTTAAAGGCAGATATAAATGAATAAATAAGAAAGGAAAGCTGTCATGATAATACTCATGTTATACAAAACACATTTATTTCAATTTTCTTTCTGAACTGCTATTGTGTATTACTTAGGACAGATAGCATTGCATTTGTTTATTTGTGACCAACAGAGTAACTACATATGCTCTGCCTAAGCAGTGTATAGTTGGGCCACTCTTTGCATTTCCATTTTGGCTTCTTTGACTCTAGCTTTGCAGTAACTTGACACATAAATAAAGCGGTCGCTTTGTAAGGAACTGGAAAGTCGACTTTTGGCAATATCTTGACACATAAATAAAGTGGTCGCTTTGTAAGGAACTCGAAAGCCAATTTTCGGCCAAACTATACAGGGCACATATGTAAACAAATTAACAGTGCCACCAATCCATGCACATTCCTAAATGTCCAAAGTAATATCTATGTGTCTTTTCTCTAAGTGAAGGGGAGCACCTCAATTAGAAACACCTTACTGAAATAAAATACAAACTAAAACCAATTTGGAGTTAAGTGAAGTGTTAATAATTAAACTGTCTTCTGCAAGAGAGGTCAAGGGTGTGGGCAGTGTGCCCAGAATATTGCCAACCGAAGAAACATGAACATGCGGAAAATACTAACATTGCATCAAGAAAATGGTTACACTCCAATGCATAAAGAGTTATTTTTTCTTCTTTTCAAATTATGGTTATATTACTAATGTCACTTAAATGATTACAAAGTAATAATAAGAATTAGCACATACACTTTCCCGCTATTCATATTTCCTGTGATTGACTATTTCACGGTTCCACCATTGGCACATCAATGTCATCCGTCTTGCAATAAATGAGCAGAGGCTACTATTCTACAGGATAACCCCAAACCTATATTATAGCATCACTGTGCAAATAGAAAGTGTATGTGTCAGCTGGCTAATCTATAAAGGAGATTCTTACATAAAATTATGCTAACCATGCACCTGATAAAATGTAATATGTGCCAATTTCCACTTGAGTCTAAGATACTGCAACATAACTTTATGTACAAGATTTAAGTTAGATTAGTTTGTGTTAGAGTTCTATGCAACTAGTAACTCCTAAAATCTTACTAGCTGTACTTATAAGAAATGCTCACCAGACGTACATGTTTTGGGATCTCCCGAATATAAAAAAGCATTTTTAGAAAAAGGCCAGCTGTGTATCTGCGAACAGCTTAATTAAAAAATGTAAAGTCCATTAATACTTTAAACTTTATATTACTGTTTTGGAGAATTCATGTTAATGCACAAACTTTACATACGTTAGAACACACTGAAAACATGTGTCATAATTTTTAGGTATTTAAGAAGACAGAATTAATGCCTTCAAAAAATAACTAAGCAGTTTGTCCTTTCTTGTAATGCAATTTGCACTTTCGTAAAATATTTTGTCATGCCTTGTATGATAAAATCAAAAAAATATTCTTCACATGCAAACAATAAAGGTTTTCTTGAACAGTAACTTAATACCTGTTCATATTGCAATATGATTTCGAAATTAAGATACTTATTGTCACTTTTAGAATACGTTATAATGTAGCGTACGTCACGCATGTAATTACCCTCAACTATCCATAACTTTAAACATGGGAATTCTCTCTCCGATGATCGCCACATTTTTCCAGTGGAGGCAAATATTTTCTGGAGCCCCTATATGTCAATGTAAAAATGATACAACCATGCATGCCCTGATTTATATCAATGTCCTGTTGGTAAAACTAAATACCAACAATCACCGGTTGTATACTCGATCATAAATTGATAAGAAATGAAATGAGCATCTTTCTTAAAACAAGTGACGTGTGAAGAAATAATTAAAATCAAAATCTAAAAGAAACTGCTTCTCCGTTGTTCCTGATAAAGTACCAGATTGTACGCAGGATAATAAACACAGTTGGCCTAGGCCGTTATTATATAGGATTACCATATTACCTGTTGTTCAAAAAATGACAAATGATAAACTTTGCGCATCTACTACGATAATGCGAAAAGACTATCAACAATTCACTTTACGATAGTTCTATTACTTCCAAACATTCAAATCGACGTTAACTTTCTAGCTCCTGTCGTCTGTTCAAATATCACAGAACATATAACTCACAGAACATAATTACCCCACTGTTGCCATCGCATAACCAAATACGAAGATGTCCCTATTTTAAGCTATATTTCCCTTCTTAACAGGATACCTCAAAGAGATAATTTAGAAGTAATATTATCACTTTTATCTTACCTTACTATTCCCAATCACTTATTTCTAAATCCTGAGATCACCGTGAACGTTACTAAACATGCAGGCGCGGCTCTAGAAATATTCGATAGGGAGGGCGCGGTTCCGGTCCATTATCACTACCACTTCAGAATAATTAAGCTCATGCTAAAACATCGCAAGCTATATATTTAACTGAAAGAAATAATGTCTAAACTACCAGCTACCACCTCTCTAGGAAGAAGATTGTTTGTAACGTGGTTTGTAACCACCACAGGTCCACCGATCAAATGTTCACAAAATACTCCTATTATGGATACGACGTTCGAACATTCGCCTGAAATTCAAGAGAATGGGACTGGCGCATTTAGTGATTAGTTGATTGAATTTTACCATTTTCTTAACTATAAATTAACTGTACTACGAAAAAAAAATAATAGGATGTTGTGTTGTAACTTAGATGTCAACGAACCTGCAGTCTCCTGGGACTTCCCCCCCCCCCTCCCCCGTAAAGGCAGAGCTCTGAAATTCTCAATTTGCGTAAAGGAATATCCTATGGAAGAGAAGTGTTGCACAAATCTGCATAAGATATGGAACATTTTGAAACCAAAGTATGTGAAAAGGAAGCTCTGCTTCACCTAAAATGTGTCTAAAAGTTATAGTGAAGGGGGCATGCTATGTTTACTATCTGCTGAATGCGGTCACTGCATTAACTGATTTCCCACATTTTAACAATGGAATTATTTCATCACTTATAAAGATGGCATTGAATTCAGCAACATAGCGTTGTAAACGAGAACAAAAGCCTGAACTTACTTTCGGCATTATGTCTCCAATCATTGCACCTAAGCGCACTGTATAAACGCTCTGCTTTAAACAAGACGCGAACAACGACTGAAGCACAGACTGAAGCACTGAAGACTGCTGTGTAATATACATTGCATCAGCCGTCCACGTCAGAAAGGGGACTTCCCTTTCAGAGAGTGAGACAGCACCTGTAGTGGAGGTCACTCCCTGCGCAATACGTTTACGAATGAAGTCCATTCTAATTGCGTTTTCATAATACGACAATGCAGGAAATTGTTAAATTTAAAAATTATAGCAAAGAAAGGTGACAAACTATGTGTTTTTAGCAAAATTATTTAAAAGTGTTATTTGCATAAGAATATTACAGAAATGTGTGTTTCTATGTCAAATAGAATTTCGTATACTATTGAAGTGTGCTGTTTCGGGAATTTCTGTCTTAGTTATAGTTTTTATATATAAGAAAAAATGTTTATTTACTTACAAATCCGCTCCCTAATAATTACTATGGGTAACCCGCAGTGGAACATATGTAGAGTAGAGCAGGTCGTTCAGAGCTTGGATTTTTTATTAATAAGAATGAGCCTTTTGTTGTATAACTATGTTAAGCAGATTTTCCGGGCTTGTGGGCCGTGGTCGAGTTGAATTGCCTTCCTCCGACGTTCCGCTGAAAACTGCGTCCAGCATCACATAGTTGACAACGCCGGCCGTGAAAGCCTCAGCACTTATACTTTTGTTGTATGTTTGCAAGAGATTAACCCTTTCATGCCTGAATTATTTTGCTACATATGCCGTTCTTCCTCTAATTCGAAACCGGTTTAGATTAGGCGGTCTGGGAAACCTTCAGCCTGCTGGCTCGGATAGCCATGATTGTTAAGGCAACACGTAGTGTACTGGCCATGCACTCAAAGCCTGAGGTCGTGAGTTCCAGTCTCAGCAGCCACAGTCAAATGTGCCTGTGGTAAAGGACGGGGAGGGCCCACGTAAAATAATCTGTGTGATGGCACGCGTGGATGATGACGGGGTATCATTTGACTGCAGTTGCAAGGATTTTGCTTCTTTTCTTTAAAAAAAAACACTACAATATAAATTGTAACAAAAATAATTTTTTTACAATTCAAACCGTCTCAAATATGTATTTTTAATTGGTGACAGACAGTATAACAAGAATATAGCAGAAAAAAAAGTTAAAACTAGTACAAATAGGAAAAAAAGCCTATGTATCTTATAAGACACACCAGGCATAAAAGGGTTAAGCTGCGACCAAAGACTGCTTTCAAATCAGGCGGTACACCCCACACTGCGTTATCTTTCACCTGAAGAGGGTATTCATGTGCAAGGCAACACCATAATACTCATCAAGATATATGTGGAATTTGTACCCTTACTGACATCAAACCAATCTCGTACGGATTGAATTGCCTCGATCCGATCTACCATTTGCAATAGTTATCTGCCTCCACCTGAAGATCTCTTGTTCATTGATTTAGAAGAGCTAATTTCCAAGTTACTAGCAACTTTTCTATTGATAACAGACGTGAATGGCCACCACCCACTTTGGGGCTCAACTTAGGTTTGCGCGAAAGGCAAACTAATTGCTAATTTCATGGATAATCATAATCCAGCCCTCCTGAGCACCAGAGAGTTGTATTTCTTTCTGGCTCCTTCAATGACTTTTCGCTACTTAATTTAGCAGATTTGCCACAGTTAGCAGTTTTCATACAGTGTGGAATGTCATCTCTGATTTACACTCTAATGCTCATTTTCCATGTCATACTAGTCTCTTTATACAAGATAAGTGTACCACACATATGCCCAGATGGCATAATTTACGCTTTAGTAACTACTTTCTGTGTAGTATTAGTCTCGTAACACAAGATATATGTATGTTCTGTAGATATTCTAGATTACGTTTGGATCATGCCAACTGGAAATTTACTCCCAATTGGCTGCTTTTACTTACAGAGAGCATGACTCTGTGAATATGTTAGCCCAATATATCACAGTGCCGGTTCTTTCTGCGCTGAGCAATCAATTCCCCGGTCGACTTCCCACCCCTATCGATTTCCTATCTTTTGGTGGAAGGATGGATGCCTGAGTGCCATTCGTGCTGGAAAGCGTGCTCTTAGAGGTTTCCAATATCGCCCTACATTGGATAACCTGATCTAACAAAAAAAAAAAAAAAAAAAAAAAAAAAAAAACCAAACCTGCTTGCCATGATCTAACAAAAAAAAAAACTGCTTGCCAAGTCTAGGTAGTTACTTAAGGATAACAAAAAGACATCATGGAAAAGTTTGTAGTTTCATTTAACTGACATACTCCTTCAGCGGTTGTGTGGGATAAGTTTGGGCGCGTGGTAGGAAAATCGACCCACCTGCCAACCGCTAGTCTAGAAACAATTGCATGAACTATTATCGATTCGTTTGATGTGGCTAACATCTTTTGGCAGTGCTTTCGTTCAAGTATTTAACTCAGATAAGTACTCACCTAAGCTCCTTCCAATTAAGACTCAGGTCAAATCTCAAGGTCTTATGTTTCGTTCAAGAAACCTAGGTGATTACAATCGCCTTTTCATCATGGCGGAGTTAGAAATGACACTTCATCTTTGTAACTATCTGCACCAGGATGAAACGGTATTTCCCTCTCTCCTGAGGGAAACACATTCCTGCTCGAGCTCTGTAATCGTGTTTGTGTCGACATTGCTTTTCCAGAAAAACGGTGGGGGGCCATCAACATACCTGTTTTGAAAGCTGGAAACGACCGTCATCTTCCCTCCTGCTACCACCCTATTTCCCAAACCGATTCAGTTTGCAGGATGATAGAACACATGATCAATCGATGTTTGGTGTATTGGCTGGAAACTCGCAACCTACTGATAAACACCCAGTGTAGTTTTCGACAAAGCAGTCCTACTGTGGACCATCTTGTATCGATATCGACGCAGATCATGAACACGTTCATGAGGAGCTGCCAAACAGTTTGGATACCTTTGGACCTCGAAAAAGATTACGATGTGCGTTGGCGAGTAGATATACGAGTTCCATACATATCTGGAATATACGTGGATGCCTCCCACTGTTCATTCAGGAGTTTATGAAGAACCGCGTGTTCAGAATAAGGGCTGGCTCTGTTTTTTCGAAGTTTTTTGTTCAGAAGAACGGAGTGCCCCAGGTATCGGTATTGTTACACTGTTACTATAACAGTTATTTCGATCGGGAAACGCACTCTTCCGGGAGATTCCAACTAGGCCAGTTGTGAGCCTTTACGCCGAATCGGCAGAACATCGTATCAATATCGACAAGAGGTACTATTAGGAAATGGTGGCTTTGGGCTGAAACGCCTACGCACCCAACATTAATTTATTTTTTCAACGCCGTGCTGAACGAACATTATAAAGACTGCTACCTTAGTCCAAGGTCAGTGGCTTTTTGACTTCAGGATCTTCTTAGGAAGCATGCTATTGAAATGCCCAACATTTTTCCAAACGGAAGAGGCAGTGCCCCTCTTGGTTACGTGCCACGTCCCTTGTAGAACTCGGTATGTCAGTATACTAGAGTTCTGTGATGTCTTCGTCTAGTATTCGAATTGTTTTTTCAGGTCAGGTTACAATGCCCGAAGTTTGATCTAGGCCAATGAAATTTAAGAATATCAACTATGTCGGATATGCCTGTGTTTATGAATCCTAACCACATATATTAGGTAAGCCTTGGCCCTCGAAAGGCGTTACGTTAGGGGTTACTACCATTTATGGCTCAGAGCTCTGTGCTATAAATCGAGCCATTCTATATGTGCAGCGTCAAAAGTTGGGTACAACCTATTCTGAGTGGTTCCCTTAGTGCATTTCAGGGCCTTCGTGAGCTGTACAACTAGAATCCTACTGTACAGAGCATGCAGGATGCTCTGCATGTTTTACACACTTCCAGCATCGTTAACGTGGTGTGTGCATGGATTCCTGGTCACGCTGGCTTGCCGGGAAACGAAATAGCAGATTTGGCGGCAAAGGCGGTAATCACAGAACCCAGTATTAATATCCTGTGTTATTCGAAAGAATTCATGCTTGAAGTGCGGAGAGTGGTCCGATCGTGCTGGCGCGAAGAGTGGCCAGCTCTCCGCGGAAATTAGCGTAGAACAGTGAAGGAAATTCTGACATATTGACAACCTCCTCTCATGTATCCCCTCACGAGATGATGATCTTGGCTCGGTTGCGTAATGACCACTGCAATTTTAATCACGGTTACCTGCTCCTCTTTGTCTGGTATGTGGTAAAATTTTTCTTATCTACCATGTGTTTCCCTGGCGCACCTTCTGGACACTTTGCAAGTGCCAGTCAGGCTTGCAGAAGTTCTTGCGGACGATAACCAAGCTGTCGAAAGGGCTTTCATATTTTAATCAATGGTAAACTTCCAACTAAGAATTTAGTATTATGGATGTGGAGTTTCAATAGCTTTTGGACTTTTTTTTTTTTGTAAATTAGTTTTAATTCTGACTTTTATCATGATTAGTTCTGCATATTTATCTATATTTGTGACATTTGCTACGATTTTTATTTTGTGGCGATGTTGTTGTAGTGTTTAACGCCCGCTTTTACTACTACGGCACCGCAGGCGGTGACACTGATGATACATGAAGATGGAGCACCGGTGGAATGAGATGGCGGGGGAAACCGGAGCACCCGGAGAAAACCCGCCCTGACGCCACTTCGTCCACCACGAATACCACATGCGGGTCCCTGGGATCGAACCCGGGCCACCTAGGTGGTAGGCGAGCGCGCTAACCGCTCGGCCACGGCGCCGCCTATTTTGTGGCGATCTTTATCTCTTGCTTTTACCATGATTCATTTTATAACGGCGCTGATGATCTATAGCTATACCTTGTCTCACCCTTAGATGACAGTATGAAGTTAAATGGGATATATCTGTCTCTATCTAGCACATACAAGTTGCCATTAGCCTCGTCTTTTCTACCCTCGTGCTGTTGCCAGGTTCCTAATAGCGTGCTGTAAATATTGAGTTGTTATAAATTTCAGGTTTGAACACATTATCCTACGCAGAATTTTTTTCTCTATCAGGTTATGTCCATTTTAGAGTAATTATACATTTCTATAGGCCAACATTTCTTCAGAAAACGCTTTTTTCGATAGAAGTCCGATATTTTCTGTTTCTATACTCATCACGCACTAACATACTACTAGAATACGTCTATATTTTTTTTCTTAGCTAGAGTAAACTATAGAGCTACTACCTGCCTACTTTGAATCCTCTATGCTTACTCAGGTAAGTGTTACAATTTTTTAAATTAAATGTTTTCGGAAAATTTTATATCTGTGCACTGCAAAAGTTACGCAGTGTGAAGCTTTTTTGTTATTGAGTTTACATCGGGGACCCAGCAAGAACAAATGTTGAGGAGAGTTGGAGAAAGTTTTTAAAATAAACTAAATAGCTGTAACCTCTTTCTTTCATCGAGTGAGGAAAACAAAAGGTATTCATCTATTTAGCGTATTCTCGCGCCAGGTGTGACACAGAAGATAGTATAAGGAGCAGCACTAAGATTAGTTCGAAAGAAGTCGTGTGTATAATTGTGTGGAATATGTGAGCTGTTATTGCGCTATTTAACATTTTCCGTAAATATTTGTAGTTATGGAAGGGGAAGCTAGGAAGAGACGATATATTGGTAAATTAAGAAGTAAGAAACCCCAATTAATTAGTAAGGTAGTAACAGAAACAGCTAAGGCTATCGGGTGTTAAGGAAGTAATGAAAGGATCTGTAAGCACGCTATCGAAAAAGCAAAAAGGGCGGGGAAAAAAAAGCGCTAGGTTAACGCAATATGGAATAGTGCAAAGTGGAGTGCGGCGAATTGTTCATTCTTTACTGTTTGCAAATATTCCACCCACGCTGAATATAATTTTGTCACGGTTCAACAGTGATGAGACCCTACCAAATTTCTCAAGGGCCACTCTTAGTCGGTTCTTACATAATTTGGGGTTCGAATATGAAAGAAGGGGTAACAAGTGCATATTAATAGAAAGAGACGATATCATCAGTTGACAACATAAATATCTAAAAAAACATAAAAAGGTTTAGGGACCAGGGGAAATCAATTGTTTATACAGACAAGTCATTTGTAAATTTAGGCCATATAGTGGCAAAGGCGTGGGTGGATACCAAAGTTAAGAGTGTCCGTCAAGCAGCAATTGATAGACTAGGTACAGGACTCGGCCACCTCGGGGTCGGGCGCGGAGAAAGATTTGCAACAAGTGCATGTTGCAACACTGGCTCCATTTAACTGCCTTCTAAGGGAGAGACGCGCTATAGTAGCTGACTGCCCTTAAGTATACATCAACATCATCGTCATCGTCATCGTCATCATCATCAATCATCATCGTTTAGATGAAACAAACATCCTGTATTTGTTGCATCCATCCATCATAGTACAAATTTATCGATGCTTTGAAGGCATATTTTGGCTTCACTGAAGTTGTGCCAAGAATCTCATTCAATGTACTCTATTTAGCAGTCAGCAATATTTAGAGATTGGGGAACCCATTTCTGCTCTAGCAGTCGTGTATAGGAGGTACCATTGTATAGGTAATGGGATGCAGATTGGGAAAACATTTGGCTGTGTCCGGCGGGAACTGACGGACCATAACTGTATATTTTCTGAAAGTGAAACTTGGTGATGAGCAACACCTAATCAAAGTTTACCAAAAGATTAGATGATGTTAGTATAATACTGTCAAGTAGGGGCTTAAATGTATGTAAGAGATTACCTACCCATAATTTTCTTCAAACTGATGGTGTTCATTATAATTTTGTAGTGCATTATCGTTTTAATATAGTTAAAACTCAGGCTTTTCTAAACATGATTTGAACTGGCACCACTCTGCAGCAGTATGTTCCAAAACAAAGCTTAGGTCAATGACATCTGTTGTCAGCTGGAGGAAACTGGTGTTTAGCGCTTGACCCGGTGATGATGTCACAACATTAATCAGAGCTAGGGCGTAAACAAAGCTATGTATCTACAATCTGTAAACATTTCAGTCTGATATCTTAAATAGTTTCTGGGGTAATGGGTCATGAATTTACCAGATCTAACATTGGTGGGATAGAGCTTTTAATCTTCCCTTAATGTATATTCCTCATTTTAAAAAATACTGAGGAAATAGGAGTTAAAAAATAACTATGTGTTTTTATTCAGTATTCTTTTATTAACAAAGTTTTCTTTTGATACAACATATATAAGCTTCTTTTTAAAATCATACTCCATCGGAAGATTATATATAATTATTAATATCATTACTTACATATATTCAGAGCAAACAGATTTAATATGAGAGGAAATTATATATTTCTTTATGTAGTGTTTCCATAACTTTGGATACATATTATTTGCGACTAGGTGATGGAATAACACCAAGTGTCTCCTTACTTGCTGAACTGCAAATGGGACAGCTACCCTGGAATTGAGAAACAAACATTTTGCTTGTAAAGTTGGTCCACATGCCACGTATACATCACTTCAGAACTACTGATCCCAAGGTCATGGGTGCAAATCAGGTCCAGACCGATGACTTTTAAGTGTGCTTAAAAACGACAGCTCCATGTCAGTAGTAGTTTGTCGGTCTGGGTGGCTCAGTTGGTTAGACGCTGGCCTACTGATCCCAAGGTCGCGGGTTCAAACCCGGCCCAGGCCGATGGTTTTTAAGTGTGCTTAAAAACGACAGCTCCATGTCAGTAGATTTACTGGCATGTAAAAGAACTCCTGCGGGATGAAATTCTGGCACACCAGCGACGCTGATGTGATCCTGGCAATTGACAGCATCGTTAAACAACAAAATAATTTAATTTTCCATGTCAGTATGTAAAAGAACTCCTGCAGGACAAAATTCTGGCACACCAGGGACGGTGATGTGATGCTGGTAATTGACAGTATCATTAAACAACAAAATAATTGTGTTTAAGAACTCCAGAATTTATTTCCATGGTTACATAAATGCAAAAATGTAGCTATTGGTTCTACTACCCAGCACAAAATGACAAAGAAATACATGGTATGATCAAATAAATACAGAATCTAAAAAAAGTTATAGTTTTACAGTGGAACCCCACACACTGCAGTGTTTTTGGAAATGAAATGGCAGATGCAAAAGCAGTAGCTAAAATCAACTTTGTTGCAAAATAAAACTTCTCATATGAATCAATTAAATAAATCATAAAAGGCAAAATCATTTCTAATTATAACCAACATGTACACTTTAAAAAGAACAGTCAAAATAAAAGACAATTTTGTATGATCCACCAATAGTTCCTGATTTACCAGGAAAATCTTCTGTTACTACATTCATGCTTATTACAGGACAATACAGTTTGAGTAAACATTTTTACAAAATTGGAATAGTAACTTCACAGAAATATGTTGTTAATATATCAGTGTTGTTGCAAAACTTGCCTTATCCGAGACATATGCCATTCCAAAATTTGCCTTCTCCAATTAGCCAATAAGAAAAGCTACTTCAGCATGTGACACTATGTTACAATATGTTTTCCGCAGCTGAATTGCATGAAACTATAAATTTGTTTATGAATAATTAAAAATATTACTGAAGATCTGCTAAATGCAACACTCAGCAAAAGGTATGGCATAACTCTGATTCTCCAACCTAGTTAGAACTTGATACTGTATTGGAGGTACAATTTTTTGGGACGTATTCCTCTAATTCTATGCTATGGCAGGCTTTGCCTCTCAGTGAACCAACATTGCTATTACCAAGGTAGAAGTTCTTGCCTTGCACTTCTCTGAACTTGTAAGAGGCTATTCATTGTTGCCTTGAGCTGGTAGAAGTCACCAGTGTTGCGTAAAACCTATTCCCAGAGATGCAGAACTCATTGGATTCCATCAGCAATGCCTGATTTCTTGATAGTACGAAGAGAGCAGTTGCTTACTGTAGAATCTCTTCAACTGTATAAAACTGATTCCTGCTATGTGGCCCCTTTATCTTAGTGATGAGATTGTACTCCCAAGGACCTAAGTCCAGAGAGTATGGAGGATGATAAGGCAACTTCCCAGCCTGAGCTATTTAACGATTCAGATGCAACTCCTGCTCTTGACATTGTCAGGCTACCTTCACACCATTCTTTGTCATGGAAGACTCACTGTGTTACTGCAATGATGTGAACGGTCTATTTAATGTTATGGGAATGAAACATTTACCAACGGAATGGTGATGGCTCCAAAACTAGCCTCAAAGTGATACTCCTTCATAATAGGAATCAATATACATAGCTTATTCCACTAAAATGAAGGAAACATAGTAGTCTGGAGCTTTTGTTTAATAAAATTCAATATAACATCCACAGGCAGCAAATTTGTGCTGACTTCAAATGAATTGGGATACTTACAGGATTACAATCTGGGTATATAAAGCATTGCTGTTTTCTTTGTGCTTCCTCTTCCTCTTTGTCTTCTTCTTCTTCTTCTTCTTCTTCTTCTTCTTCTTCTTCTTCTTCTTCTTCTTCTACTTCTTCTTCTTCTTCTTCTCCTTCTCCTTCTCCTCCTCCTCCTCCTCCTCCTCCTCCTCCTTCTTCTTCTTCTTCTTCTTCTTCTTCTTCTTCTTCTTCTTCTTCTTCTTCTTCTTCTTCTTCTTCCTCTTCCCCTTCCTTCACCCCCTCTCCCTCCCCTATATTTTATCATTTGTTGCACAGACGTTCTGAAGTGGGGTATTGAGTTGCAGGGTAATACTCAATTTCCCTGCTATGGATTGTGTCTGGGTTAAAACCCATACATGACAATAGGTATTTTTTGACCCCACGTATCATTGTGAAGAATAAGATTGGCACCACAAACAGTTGATTTGTCTGGCTATGGCCTATAAGACTGTTAATATTAATATAATATTAAACATTACAACTCACTAAATTCAAACCTTTCAAATGTCTTAAAGTACAGAATGCCTACAACTTAATGGACGATTTCATAAGGCTGTATTTTCAAAATAATTAACTTAAATAAATTGTCACACCACCATTTGAAGAAGAGGAATTTGAAGTTTTGCTTTATATACCTCATTTTTATTTGTCATCTAGTGAGAAATGTGTACACTGTATTTTAAAATAATGGCTGCTTTATGAATTGGTTGTAGTTGGTGTATACTTGAATTTGTGCGAGTAGACAGTGCTGTAGCAGTATGTTGGGCATTTAGAGGGCAATTTGACATTCTACACCTGCCGTGTCATCAGTCCAAAGGAGGTACAAACAATTTCACGACAAGAGGATAATCTGACATCAAGGGGAAGGGTGTGTGGGAAGGCCAACTGTAAATGAAGAAATAATTAACAAGAGTTTGTGAAAGCTTTGAACAGAGCCATACAAAGCAGTACAGAGATCAGTGAACGCTTGCAGATATCGACATCAACAGTGTGGAAGATTGCATGGAAGTGTATGAAGTTAAGCCTATAGAAACTACAGATGGTACAAACTGCAACCTGTTGATCCAGCAAAGAGGCTAGTATTTTCTGAGAATTTTATAGCAACACATTCTGCACAATGTGCTCCAATGACCTCACCTTACAGTGTGTAATTGCTTCCTGTGGGTTTAGGCTAAGAACAGTGTTTACATCCGGCCGCACTGTAGCTGAGTGATGAGCCGTTATTTTACCTACCATCCAAAAGACAGCCATCAGTACAATTACGCCAAATCTAAAAACAAGCAGCGTCATGGTGCTTCAACAGGAAACCTGCATATCTACACCGAGAATTGCACGACCTCTTGCGGGAACTGCCGAAAACAGCGGCGCATCAACTAGTCACCCCTGTCAAGCCAGGTCCGGGAACGTCAGAGAGTCAGTCAACTTTGGGATTTCAACGACGGAGGAACTGTCTGCGAAGCATGAGCAGAGAAAATGGTGGCTAGGTACATAGGGAGGCATCATGTGATTATATGTGAGTAATTGCTTTCTAAATTATCTTTGCTTCTTCTCTTTCCATATTTATATTTTTTTTATTTATTTATTTATTTACTAAGCTATATACATGTGAATATGACCGGTGTTCAGCCCTGGCTCATTGCCAGTCATATTCTTATTCTACAATAATTCCTTAATTCTAACTTATTCTATCACTTATATCTTATTGTTCAACTCTATTTACTGTCCAGATCCATTTATTTTTCACCTTATGTAAAAATCTTCCTACCCTCTTACTGTCTTTATGAAGCATTTCAACTATAGATCTATTTCTATTCATATTCGACCATTTCTTATTAATATATTCTCTTCTCCAACCTTCAGTCCCAATACATTTAAATATTATATGTTCTATGTCTTCATTTCCACCACATATAGGACATTGGTTTTGAGGAATGCCCTTCCTTAGACCCTTTAATCTCCATACTCCTGCTTTCATCCATGCAATGCCTTCTCGCTCCTCTTTATCTGTCACGTCTATATACTTCTCCCTACCCCAAGAGTTTTTCATTTGTACATAAAAAATTAAGGATCTCTTTTCAGCTATCTCACTAAATATGTTTTGTATTTCTATATCGTCAAATCTTTTTCTTGCCAGTTTCCAAAAATTGTGTATATTATTTTCTCTATTCCTCCATACTTCCCCTAAACCACTACTTTCCAAGTTATTTCTGAGACAGTCTGCCCAACCCTTATTCTTTAGGCTTTTTTCTTGATATAGTAGGCACTGTTTCAACAGGTTCCTTTCTTCCAAATTCAATATTCTAAACCAGTATTTCAGTGCCCTCTCCATAATCTTCCCCTTACTTGTTACCCTTCCCAGTTCTATTTGTGCTACCTGCCTAACAGTTGCATTTGGTAATCCAAGCAATTCTTTGCAGAAAGTTCTATGCACCTCATCTATGACTTCCCAACCTCCTCCTAATCCCCATACTTCTGTCCCATATAACATCTTTGCTTCAACTACCATATTGTATACATTTTCTAACCATTTAACATTTATATTAGGTACTTTGTATTTGCAGTTTCTGGTTGCTGATAAAGCCCCTTTTCCTTTTGCTAATGCAAATTTCTTTTGTTTTTCCCAATTACCACTACTATCTAACTTCACTCCTAGATAAATGCATTCTCTCACTACCCTATACTCTTTTTTATTTTCATTCCTCCATTTTTCATATTTGCTCAATTTCCCTCCTTTTTTAAAAACTATGATCTGTGTCTTGTCCTGGTTCACTTTTAGGCTCCATTCTTTACAGTAATTATTTAATACTTGTAAGGACTGATTTAAGCCATTCACTGTGATTGAACCTACAACTAGATCATCTGCAAAAAGTAGTCCTGGAATCTGTATGTTATTAATAACAGGCATAAAGTTATTATTTCTCCCAATATCCATTAATACATCATCAATATAAAGATTAAAAAGAACCGGACTCAACTTACATCCTTGCCTAAGGCCTTTCTCTTGTTGGATTTCTCTTGTTACAACTCCCTCCTCCACTCTTATACAAAAGGTATTGTCTTTATATAATGCTTTGAGAGTTTTCACCATTTGTTCACTCACTCCTTTACTCAACAGTTTGTGCCATAACAAATGAAGCTCAATTCGATCATATGCTTTTTCTAAATCAACAAAGGCCATATACAACTTTCCTCTTTTAACTTTCAAATATTTATCTACCAAAGTCTTTATAATAAATAGATTATCAACTGTTCTCCTCCCTCTTCTAAACCCCATCTGAAATTCCGAGAGAATATTAAATTTCTCAACCCACGTTTGTAACCTACTTGCCATAATTCCAGTAAAAATTTTCCCTACATTTGATAATAAAGCAATACCTCTATAGTTGTTTGGTTTGTCGACACTACCCTTACCTTTGTATATTGGATGTATGATTGCTTTCCCCCACTTTTTCGGTATATAATCCTTCTCTTTAATTTGATTGAATAAGTCTACAAGAACCTTGACTCTATTTTTTCAGTACACCATTCCTTAAGGAACTCTGTTGGGATCCCATCTATCCCAGTTGCTTTATTTCTCTTCATTAATTTAACTTGCTGTATTATTTCTTCCCCTCTTATTTCATCATCCAGCAAATCTACATAATTGTTACCTATTTCCCTTCTTCCTATTTCTATTTTGCTCTTTTCTCCCCCATACAATTCTTTAAAGTAATCCACCCATTCACCTGGATATACATCAGGTTTTATTACATAATTATTATACATTGATTTTATAACTTTCCATACTGCATTTACATTATTTTCGTTTAGAACCCTTATCAGTTTACTTTCTTGTTTTTTCCTCCAGTTTATTTTCTTTTGTTCTAATAATGAATTATATAAATCCCTACCTTGCATATATTCTTCCCTTAATTCTTTACCACCTATTTCCCTCCATTTTATAAGCATCTGTTTAACTTGTCTTTTTATTACTCTGCATTCTTCATCAAACCAACCCTCGTCTCTTTTGTAAACCCTCTTATTTACTTTCATCTCGTCCCCAGCTCTTACCATCATATTATTTAGAATATCCATCGCATTTTCAATTTTTTGTTCTTTTATCATACAATTTATTCCACACTGACATATCTGGCCATAGTTAGAGCTTAACACCTGCTTAAATTTAATGCCATACTCCTCCTTCCATTTGTATCTGCTATACTTTTCTACCATACATCCATCCTCTCTTAAATTGTCAATCATTTGTTCAGAGTGTATTTTTATATCCACT
Source organism: Tenodera sinensis (assembly GCA_030765045.1). Taxonomy (NCBI): domain Eukaryota; kingdom Metazoa; phylum Arthropoda; class Insecta; order Mantodea; family Mantidae; genus Tenodera; species Tenodera sinensis. The sequence goes on from CM060968.1 coordinate 76,726,193, forward strand.
ATCAGTGGAAAATGACCACTACTAGAGCTTAAATTTAATACCTTAAAATTACTTAAAATGTATCCCATGTTAATTGGCCACAGAACATAATCGATCACACTTTGCCCATTACTGCTTACAAAAGTATATTCCCCATTCACATCTTCTCCGAATTTCCCATTCAAAATATCAAAAGAATTCAATTCACAAAATTCTATAAATTTTTCATATCCTTTATCTACTATCTTATCTTTACTCTGTCTAATTCTTTCTGATTTTTCTAATACATCACAACTCATCCAACCATTCCCTCCATTAACATCATTTTCCCCAATCCTAGTATTAAAGTCTCCCAATAGTATAACCTCCGAATTTATATATTCCTCCTTTAAAGTTTGAATATCTAGCTCTAGATCCTTAACATATTTATATAACTAAATCGTTACCATGTGAGTGAATATTGCAGGACATACCTTAAAGTGTGTGATATGAATAAGACTGGACGTCCACTGTATTACACGTCATCTAAAATTAATATAAAACATCAAACCTTCCCATTTCAAGTGGTGGTACGATGTTTATTTATGTTAAGTATTGGTAAAAGTACAGCCTATGACACCATCCAATAGTTTGTAGACACACTGTATTTCATTTACAGAAACCTTTCCTTTTTTTTCAATGAAGGAAAGCGTGAATTTATTAGAAAAGTTACAATTTGAATAAGACTATCCTCAGACCCATATATGAGCTTTTTTCTTGAAAGCTTCAATCCTACCTAAGTAAGAAATACATTCTCCAATTGGCAATTTAAATGTCTGGAACAAACTTCTTGTTAGTGAAAGCAGCATCTTTTGACATTTGATGACACTCTCACAAGGTTGCTTGCCTCTGTGATGGGGTGGTAGTTTGTCTGCCTCACATTCAAGAAGTCCCGAGTTCAAATCTTGGTTAGGGCAAGTTATCTGGATAAGGGTTTTTCTAAGGTTTTCCCTTATTCTGAAAATATGAATATCAGGTAACTTTAAGCTCTATGGAGCTCAGGCTCATTTGAGCCTATTTCACCAATTTCATTCATTCATTGTCTGATATGACATTACATTGGAGGATGTTAATACACAGACCAAAAAAAAAAAGCCTCTCAAACGTTTAGTTCTGTCCAATTTGTTTAAATATGAAAATCAGTAACACTGCAAAGTAATACTTACTGTTGATGCATCCATTGTTGGTAGACATTCTTCATGGAAGGTATGCCGGCAGTAGTATATGAACACGTTGCTGGCTCTACTCAAATCTGTTAAAATCACAATAAATTGCTGATTAAAACAAAAAGAAACAGAAAAGCTTGGTTATTGCCAAGAACATATGTATATACCAAATTAGTTTGCATTCAAAAAAATCACACAGAACCAATGAAACAATAACATCAAGAATTACTCGTGTGAGAGTGCTTGATCACAACCACTAAAACTTTGTCTTATTCCTTAGTTCTCACTCCATGGGTGCATATCTAAATCTATAATGGGTTAAACCACTTGGCTGAGGTTTTTATTCCAGATTTCTCCTAATTCTGCCAAGCATGATAAACAGTGCAAAAAGTGGTTTCAAACTTTTTGGGTTACGACAGCAGTCACCTGTTTAAAATAAAAATCTTCTTCTTCTCCACCTTTCCCTTCCACCTTTCAATGTTGGGCCTTCTATCCATTTCCAATAGATGGTAGATTTCAGGCTTGTAGGCCATGGTCCAGTCAGTGAATTGACTGATGTTTCGCCTAACTTGGGCATCTTCAGAGTGACTCCTGGCTGGTTAACAACTAGAGGGCGATTGATGGAGTGCCCAGCGTATATATTGCTGAGAGGGACCACCTCTCATCTCCTATTGGCTGTCTGTACGTCAATCACTACTTTGTGGCTGTGGGAACTGCCACATGATTGGTTCTGCTAGTGTTCTGGGACTTTGGTTTTGTATTGTCTAGCACCAGCACTCAGGCTGTGTGTATACGTGTTGTTTCTTCTTTTCTACTGAAGTTGTTTTTATGTTTACGGATCTCAATGGCTTCTTGGTACAGTCGTGCATGGTAGTATGCTCTGTTGTCCAGAACTTCAGTCTCGTCAAACCTGATGTCATGGCCCATTAGAAGTGCATGCTCAGCTACTGCCAATTTCTCCATGTGTCCTAGCCGGCAGTTGCTTTTGTGTTCCTTTAAGCAGGTTTTTATACTGCATTTGGTGGTGCCAACATAAACTCAGATGCAGCTACATGGTATCCGATAAATCCCCTGTGTCAGCAGAGGTCCTGCCTGTCCTTTGCTGATCTCAGATGCTTCTATCCAGTTTCTGTACTGTTCTCTATCCTGTACCTTCCTGTTCAATTCAGTCATTTCCATCCCTCTTTTTCTTGCTATTTCTCCAATATATTTTCCCATTCCTTTCTCATTTCCCCCAACTTCTACTTCCTTCTGGTCTTATCTCAAATATTTGTTTTGTCTTTCACTGATCATCTATTCTAATTAGGTGTCCATACCATTTTAAATTTATTTTCCCTACTTCTTCCACTAAAGGGTCTATTTTTACATTTTCCCTAATAATGTTATTTCTAACTCTATCTTTCCTTGCTTTCCCTTTCATTTTCCTCAAATATTTCATTTATTCAGCGGATGTTACTCTGCTTTTGTTTGTCTAGCATTACCCAGGTTTATGATCCATACAACAAGTGGGTAAATATACTGTTTTATATGTTTTAATTTTCACCATTTTGGATATTTCTTTCTTTCCGATTATTGTATTGCAGATCTGATAATAAACATTATTTGCCTTCTTACTTTAGAATCTTGTTGCTTCACTGTTAACAGCTTCAATTTCCTTAATTAAATTACTTGGCTTATTTACTCTGTTGTTTATTTCATTGTCAGTGGAAATTATTGTACCTAGATATTTTATGGTATCTACTTGTTCCAATTTTTTGTGTTTCCATTCTATTTTTATATCCTCATTTTCCTCAGTCTGCATTACTTTACTTTTATTTGTATTTATTTTCATTCTTCTCCAGGTACTTGCCCATTCTATTACCCCTAGTTGTAAATCTTGAACATTACTACTAATTAGTAGTATATCGTCATCATAAACCAGTGATTATAGATATACTAGTCTCAATTTCCAATTGCCCACTTTAAATTTATTAGTTCTCCTCTTACAATGCTTTATTATTTGGTCCATAAATACTATAAATAGTAGTAGACTACTACTTCTTGTTTCATTCCATTATCCATTCTAATGTTTCCACTTGTTTTCCCATTCAAACGTACTCCTTCATACACATTAGTGTATACACTTTGAAGTTCCAATATTTGTTAAGGCTGTCCAAATTTCTTTTTTAGGAACTAAATCAAATGCAGCAGTCTGATCTAGGAAAGCTAAATATACTTCTCCTCTAACTTTATTTGTTTTTTCTACCATAGTTCCAATACAGCTTACGTAACCTCTTGTTTGATGTCCCAATCAATATGCTGCTTGTTCATCCTCCAAATCATGCTCTATTTTTCTTCTTAACTTCATTTGTAGTATTCTGGTGTAAATTTTAAGTACTACTGAAGATAAGCATATAGCTCTATAGTTTTGGCAGTTTATTGTGTTTCCTTTTTTGTGGACTGGAATTATCTTATTCTTCAAACTGCTATCTCGACATCTAATTCATCAATAATTTCCCCCTCAGTTTCCAATTCTTCCCCTTCTTCATGTTCTAGTAGCAATCTTTTTAATCTTTTCCCTTGTTTATTCATATAGTTAGCCAAAATTCCTTACTGTTGTCTTTGAAGTTTTGTGGTACCTCACAAAACTTCAATGTCAAGGTTTCACCAGAAATATATATTTTGAGGCCCCTTGAATAAAAAAAAAAGCATTTTTAGAAAAAGGTCTGTCAGTCTGTGGGCACCATAACTCAAAAACAAAAAGTCGGTTAAAAACCAAATTTGTTATTTAAGTTTAATGTCTTTCAAGGATGTGACATGAAGATTTTGAAGAAAATTCCTCCACCCTAAACTACCCTTTACATGGAACATTTTCTGAAAATTTTGATTTTCTTGAAAATGGCTCAAACGATTTTGATTAAAATGCCAGATGTTTCAGATATTTTTATGACAAATGAAATGTATAACTTGAATTTTCTGGCTATAGCCCATGTAGTCCTATTTACTCTGGAAGACTTTTATATAACTGGTAAACCGTAAGAGGTAGACCAAATCTTACTATACGAAATATGTAGATCTTGCTAAAATACACACTTTATGTCTAAATACATTTTTTGTACAGTGAGCCATTTTGGAGATATTCCTTGTTATTGTGAGAGTTTTGGAGAACTTATACTTCTGTCAAATGGAACATCATTATTCATTTTTTATATGTTAACAATGCAAAGAGAATGGAATTTGAAAGCTTTAAAAGATTTGACTAACGCTCAAAGCCTACTGTATTCTAATATTCCCCTTGCACCTACAAGGAAATAAGCAATAAGATAATTTCTGCAACTGTTTATCTCAACTAACACGAAGAAGATACCGGAATAAGAGCTTGTAAGAATGGTTAGTACAAGAGCAGAGAAAGTCATGTGAGTGCAACACATCAGATTTTTAATTCTTCTATTTTTATTTTTGTATACTTTATTTCTCTCTGTTTTCCGGGCTTTTTAAATTTAGTTGTCATTATTAGTAATTTATGTTGTGTTTCAGCACTGCAAAATATCTTACACCTTCTATTGTATATCTGGTATTTTTGGTAATTAGGAAATTATCCATCACTCGCGATAGTTCACATTGAGAAATGCTGGCAATTTCTTTGTTTCTTTGTTTTAATTCTTCCAGGGTGTGTGGGTTTGTCTTGTACACTTTATGCTTTAAGTTAACCAGAGATAAAAATCTCAGGGGGTTAGGTCAGGAGACCGAGGGGGCCACAAATTTCTACTAATAATTCTGTCCTGAAACACACTTTCAATTGTTCTCATCGAAACATTGGCTGTATGAGCTGTTGCAGTCTTGTTGAAAAAAGGCAGAATCACACTCCCTGTCGGTTAATTCTCTAAAACAAGAGCGTAAAATTGTATTCATGTAAAAGAGTGCAAAACTGTATTCATGTATGTAGGGCATCAACTGTTGACTCGAAGAAAATCATAATAAATACATACTGTGCAATAGAAAACAAATGCTGAGTCATAATACACTTTGTGACTAAGTAATAAAGCTCAGTGGTAATAATGCAGTGCACGATATTGTGACAACTCAATACTGATTGTGAGCAAAGCAGAGAAAAACAAGTGGTGCTCGTGACCTTGTGTATAGCAGCTGCTTTTATCATATTTCGACGTTTGCAGTGGAAAAACACCATGTAGCTGTTCACATGTATTTGGATCTCTCTGTACTATTATACCTACTCCTTTTGCTCTCTGATTTTTGTTTACACCAGTGTAAATAAGGGTATATCCTCTGCCCAATTGCACTTGTCTATTTCCTTTCTTCTTTGTTTCGCTAATTCCTAGTATTGTTAATTGGTATTTTTCCATTTCCTCAATTATTTCTCTTTCCTTTCCTGTTAAGATGTTATATTCCATGTTCCTATTATCAATTTCCGTTTATTGCCTGTTCGTCTTCTGTTTATCCGTGTCTTTCTATATTTCTCTGAATCATTAAAATTTAGGGTAAGTAGGTGATTGGACCACTGTATCTGAGTCTGGTGTTGGGATTGCCAACTCTAGTGTCCAGACCCACCTCCCTGTTGGTCTGGGAATTTGTGTTGGAATGTTGGACATTTCCTTCCAAGCATGTTTGATTATGATTTTACCACCAATACTTGGGCGGCTGATTTCAGTGGTTTCCCACTGAGCGATAGGGTCGCCACATCTGTGTGCCGAAAATAAAAATCAATAGGTACTATATCAGCCATGAACTCATGAAAAACAAAAGAGAATCCATTTAAAATTTCTCAGAGTTCTGCTAAAAATTGGAGAATTTGAATGAATAACAGCAAATAGTGTAGAGCTAACCAATTCATAAAAATGTTTAACAAGAACTGTACAACTAAATCACATTTAGTTTTTACTTTCTATATCATGTACATGGAAGGCAAGGAAGGTACTGCACTCCAGCCAAGAACTTGATATTTGAAAAGCAGTGGCCCAGGTCAAGAAGACCAGGTGGTGGGCAGAGAGGAGGAAGTAGTGGTAAGCCTTGATCCAGATAGGCTGTTGTTCCATGAGGTATTTTATACAGAAAGACAGTTTTAGTGTATGTAATTCCAAGCGTATAATTGTGCCAACAACATATATGTAAAAACAGGCACAAATCTGATAAATAAACTAGAATTTTCATGCAAATTTGGGGTCATTTTTTCTAGTTTTGGGTTATTTTTAGGTCATCAAAATCTGGATTCTGGTCATTTGCATACAATACAACATTACCTTGTAGTGTCATGTACAAGAAAAAACTGAAATGTGACTAGAGGAAAACTCACAATTGGATACAGCAAAATATAAGAGTGACTGGAAGAAAAGTGGACAAAGTCACAATTACAAATAAGTGTTGTAACAGATGTCAATAAAGTGAAGATAAAAGTTTATACAAACCATTTTCTGGTGTTTCTTTACCTAGAAATATAATTAAAAATTAAATTGTAAATTAAGCAGTTTAAATTAATAACATGCTTAACCAATGCCAAGTTTTCAAAAAATAACACTTACCCTTGACAATAATTTTTCTGTGACAAGCACCGCAAACTTGTTCATCTGCAAATTACAAAAACAAATTTGTAGAAGTTATATGATTTGAAAATAAATTATGAACCAACACACAGCTGATTAATAGCACTGTTAAATATTTAAATCCTCAGAGATAAAATTGTTCTATTTTCATGTTTTTGGATTCTCAGAATATGAAAATACAAATTTTGACAATAATTTTTCTGTGACAAGCACCGCAAACTTGTTCATCTGCAAATTACAAAAACAATTTTGTAGAAATTATATAATTTGAAAATAAATTATGAACCAACACACAGCTGATTAATAGCACTGTTAATATTTAAATCCTCAGAGATAAAATTGTTCTATTTTCATATTTTTGGATTCTCAGAATATGAAAATACAAATTTTTGTGTACGTTGAGATATAGTCAAGTGTTTGTTTTGCAGGAGGAAGGGTGCCATGTCTATCAAGCTTCTTACTTACTACTTTTTTTTATCCATACCTGAACTATTGGAATGTTTAGGTTTAGGAACAATGTTGGACTTTAATTCCAAATAATGTGAGAGTGTCAAGTGCTGTAACTCCTCCTTCTACGCAGAAAGTATGCCATGAGTAAATTGTTGTGATTCATGTTATATTGTGAGCAAACCACTTTGATGCAAGATTTAAGTTGCAGCAGCTTATTGCTACTCAAAATCAAGAAATTGATAACTTAAAATAGAATAAATAAAACTATGACTACAATCTTTCACAAAAAAGCATTTAACAGAGAAAGAGCTTTGTGTTCTTCTTCTATGTAACATTGCTAAACATTTTCCTAGTAACTTGGACTTTCATTAAAAGTAGGCATTATGTAGCAAGGTCACGTGAGAGGAGATATGAATTTCTTAATAGTCATATTATTGTGCTACTCTAAACATTAATGGCTATTATCATCCCAATTTTAAAGAAAAACAAACCCTCAAACAATATTAATAGTTTCAGACCAATATCTTTAACCAGTGTTATTGCAAAAGTGATGGAAAGAATGGTGGCATCTAGACTTAACTGGTTTCTAGAACATTACAACTTAATTAATAGTTCACAGACCGGCTTCAGACAGAATCATAGTACAAGTGAAAATGTACTCCTACTAAGCCAAGACATCAAGGAAGCTTTCAATGGAAAGGAGGATACCTTGGCAGTATTCATTGATTTTAAATCAGCATATGACTCAGTCTGGAGAAATAAATTAGTTGAGAAGTTGCAATCAATAGGTGTGAAAAGTAACATGCTTAAGTGGATAACTCAGTTTATTTCACAAAGATTTTGTGCCACAAAACATAATACATACATTTCCAAATATAAACAAACACACCGAGGACTTCCACAAGGTGCTGTTCTGAGCACAACACTCTTTAACATATATATAAATGACCTTCCATCAATAATAAAAACTTTAGAAACCAAAATTGCTTTATTTGCTGACGATGTAGTCATTTGGACTTCAGGCTCTTCAAAAAAACCTGAATTAATTAAAGACAGAATAGAAACAGCCCTAAACAAAGTACATGAATGGAGCTCCAAAAACCTCATGACTATCAATGTGGAAAAAACAAATTATGAATTATTTACACTAAAATACAAACCAGTTAATATTAGCATAAATTATAATGGTAAACCACTCAAAGCAGTTGATGATGCCAAATACTTAGGCATCACTTTCGACAGAAAGCTAAGTTGGAAAAAACATATAACAAACATCTCAGAAAAGGTTGAAAAGAAATTGCAAATCCTGAAAAGGTTAGCTGGTGCTAAATGGGGCTGCTCAAGGAGAGTCCTTAACACAACATACAAAATGTATATTAAACCAAACCTCTTGTACTGTTCTGAAGCTTTAATAACAGCAGCAAATGCTAACATCAATAAACTTGAACAAATACAAAATCAGGCTCTTCGCCTAATCACTGGAGCAGTTAAATCCACACCTATTGATGCCGTGCTTGCCTTAACACGGACCCCATCAATAACAACAAAAATAGAAGAACAAGCATTGCTCCAACACGAGAAAATGTTACGACTGCCAAACTCTAAATGGACAGAAGAGAACCTCCCCCCTTCAATCCTTAAAACTCATAGCAGTTTCCTAGAAAAGGTAACACAGATTAAATCCAAATTGAACATTCCTAACACCAGAGAAAATCTACTTATAAGAGAAAATCCATTGGAATTATTGCAACCTACCTTCAATTTGGAATTAATAGAGGAAATAAGTAAATCAGACACACCAAAAGAAATACAAAAACTTCTAGCTCTGGAAACAATCAATACTAGGTATCCCACAGAAGAATGGCTGCACATATATACTGATGGATCCTCGAAGGAAAACCTTACTGGAGCTGGAGCTACATGTTCACATTTTTCCTTTTATCATTCTGTTGGCAGAGACACAACAAATTATGATGGAGAAATAGAGGCTATATACATTGCTCTCCGACAATTATTAAATCTTCCCTTAAATAAATTTAACAAGGCAGTAATTCTTTCGGATTCTAAAGCTGCAATTCAGGGAATATGTTCAAATACTACAAAGAAGCCAACAAAAATTAGAGAATGCTACAAAATGTTAACACAACTCCAAAAAGTTAATAAGACTGTTCATCTCCAATGGGTTCCAGCACACTGTGGAGTCATGGGGAACGAAGCTGCAGACTCACTTGCAAAGAAAGGCACAACAGTAAAACAAAAGTCTAAATTCAATTTCTCATATTCCTCAATAAAACGCTTGATCATTAAAAATTTTTGTCATTCATATCTACAAGAAATAGAAACAAATGCCAAAGATAAAAAATGGATTACACTACTTTCCAACCCAGATATAATCCCCCAGAGACCACGGAAAACAGCTGTTGCAGCCTTCTGACTATTGACAAATCATGACTGCTTAGCAAGTCATCTCTACAGAATAGGTATCTCAGCCTCACCAATATGTGTCCTGTGTAACGATCCAGCAGAAATGAATGAAGACCACTTGAAGACTTGTGAAGCATTAAGATCAGAAGAAACTACAGTTCAAAAGTATTGGGAAGCACGAATGCTAATGGCTTCATTGCCAGATGCAAGGCACTAGAAAACAACAACAAACATTAATGGCTTAATTGTCGAAGCCCTGTGTTTAATAACAACAACAGACAACAGATCCCATTTTCAATTTATCTTCAGGATTGGAATCATCTGATTCATACAAGTTGCTGTTCATGTGTAAGACATCGTCATCACAAGATAGATGGTGCACTTCTTCCAAATCCTTGGGATTTTGTAGATCATACCTTATACTCCTGTTTGTAAGGAGTAGTAACATACTACTTGCAATAGCAAAGTAATATTGCACAACTAATGAGGAAAAATATACACAAGTAATATGTAATCAGAGTAGGTGTGCAGAGCTTGGTTGACCTCTGCGACATGTATAGTTTGTCTAAAATGTACTGACACTCCATATGCACAAGTGAGGAGAAATGCGGAGAAGTGGAGAGAGTGGTGGGGGAGCAAGTGACTAAAACGTTATCAGAATTTGGAGGCAGTCACATATACAACACATGAACTTATCATACTCACAGCAACTGGAAGACTGACCTTCACTACTCTTTTGCACAAGTGGACTGTTCAGTGCTATTATGCATGTTTGCTTTGGGAGTGGGGGAGTGTCAGGACGTTTTAGACAAGCTGTAACTGCTGATTTGTCACTCTTGGAGCTAAAGAAATAAACAGATAAGGTTGTCGCTCCAGCAAACAATCAAGTAAGATGTAATATTAGATATCCTAGTCAGGCGACTGCATAGGTGCATTTGTTCGAAAACTAGAACATTTAAATAAACATAGGGGTCTCTCACGCACTTGGTGATCAATGGAGGGTTAAGTTCACATTGAGTGAAATGCTTACTTTGTTTTCATTGACTTAAGTGAAATACTTATTAGTTTTACATAAAACAAGGAATAATAATTGACAAACACCTTAAATGGGATAGACATATAGATAAAATATGTAATAAAATTTGTACAGCTCTGTTTATTGCAAAAAGATTTATAGGTTTAGGCAATAAAGATCTGCTAAAGACAAATCCATCCATATCTCTCCTATGGCATTATAGTTTTGGGACATAGTAAAAAGAATACTGAGTTGTTTTATTACAAAAAAGAACAGTAAGGTTGATCCAGGCAAACAGAATCATATAAAGAGGCTATTTAAAAATTCAAACATTATGACCTTCTACAACAATATTGTACTTAAAAACCAAAGATAGTAATAGACAATTGAATAGAAACAACTTGCAAGAAATAAACACAACTATCCACCACAAATGCATTCATTATAAGCAACAGCTTCAGCATGCAAACTTCATAATAAACTTCCTTATATATAAAGAACATTCAAAACCATAAAGTTTTCAAGAAGTAACTTAAGAAATATTGTATAAATGCTTGTTTTTATTCAATACATGAATTTTTGAATGAAGAATTGTAAATAATTGATACATAACCAAATTTGTAAATTCTATTTGTACCTTGCATAAATGTTATTTATTGATATTAGTAGTGTATATACCTTTATTGCATTTTTTCTTACTTTTTGATATGTATGTCTTTTATGTAACGATGTGTCCAATAACATGTATGTTTTAAAAGGATAAATAAACATGAATTCGAGTAATTTGAGTGTGTAATGTTGACTCATTTTTACTTTTTCTACTACAATTAGTAAAGTAGAGGAAGTATTGTATTCCACTCAAAAATTTTATGTCGGATTTCACCGGTAAATATATGTTTTGGGCCCCCCTGAATCCAGAAAAAGCATTTTTAGAAAAAGGTCCATGTGTGTGTGACTGTGTGTCTATCTGTGTGCATGTCTGTCTGTCAGTCGGTGGACAGCATGACTCAAAAACGAAAAGTCAGTTAAAAACCAAAGTTGGTATTTAAGTTTAATGTCTTTCAAGGATGCGACACAAAGATTTTGAAGAAAATTGCTCCGCCCTAAACTATCCTTTACACAGAAAAGTTTTATTTTCTTGAAAATGACAGTAACGATTTTGGTTAAAGTGCCATATGTTTGAGATATTTTTGTGACAAATGAAATGTATATCTTGAATATTCTAGCTATAGTCCATGAAGTCCTATTTGCTCTGGATGACTTTTGAATAACTCATAAACCATAAGAGATGTACAAAATCTTACTATACAAAAAATGTAGGTCTTGCTAAAACACACAATTTATGTCCAAATAAATTTTTTTGATTTCAGAGATATTCCTCGTTTTTTGATTAAGTTTTAGAGAACTTGTACTTCTGTCAAATGGAACCTTGCTATTCATTTTTTTATATGTTTACCATGCAAAGAGTACAGAATTTGAAAGCTTTAAAAGATTTGAAAATCGCTCAAAGCCTACCGTATTCCCATATTCCCGTTGCACCGACAGGGAAATCAGCAATAAGATAATTTCTGCAAATGTTAATCTAACACAAAGAAGATATAGAATAAGATTTTGTATGGATGGTTAGTACAAGAGTAGAGAAAGTCATGTGAGTGCAACACATCAGATTTTTTATAATTAAGCTCCTTGACATTTATATGTAGCTATTATTTGAACAGAATGAAAACGGAAAGATTATAAGTTTAAAGAAGACTATAAGACACAATTGACAATGTATAGTACATTAAGAGCAGTGGCAGCTCGTGACTTGTCACAGTGGGTGTGCAGTATATTACAACCTTCCCACATTTACTCTCTTTCTCTCTGATACACACCACACAATTCCATTTCACAATCCATGTGGCCAATTGAGCTCTCATGTTTTGTTATTTTTTGTTTTAAATGACCAATAGTGCAACAATCATCATTTGTCCAGATGCAGTTTCTCTCACTCTAAGCACGGAAAGCAGCTTCTCTTCTAAGAATAACCCCGAAAGATTTATCTCCTTCAGTTTCACCATGTTATTCATTTCCACACTTTCATAGATTCAAATTTCCCGCTATGAGCGTACAAACTGCATGCAGTTTGCTGCCAGAAACACATACATAACAAACAGTACTAAACACTGTAACAAAAATAACTATTCTAAACTGAAGTATTGGCCTTAGTAAATTACGACATGAATAATTATATGCTTTTATAATGGTTTAATAAAAATGGTTGTAATTGTGTTTACTATATTAACATAACTGTTATTTTAATATAGAAAGTGGCTACATTATATTTAGAAACGTCAAGTTGGCTAGCTAGCTTCCTTATTTCAACTTCCGCTAAATGACTGGGAGGGAAGTGCTCGTAACAAGTAAAACAGAGACTTGTAGGAGAATGCAGTGTGCTTGCACGGTAACAATCACATGACTCACCTTTGTTGAACATACTGCTTTAAGTCGCCGTATTCCTTAATAGAACCTTTTACCCACTCCACACGACCCCTCACCCTAAAGTTTCCTTCGCCAGTCGCAAAATCTGGTTTATGCATCTTTACAGTTTTACTGAATATGCTGGCATTTTGTACAGAGGGCACAGGAAAATTAAACGAGCAAGTTCATTTAGAAGAAAGTTCGACATTCGACTTTCTCATATGCATGTCTGTAGAGGTAAATACACAAGGAAAAAATTACTGGGTGTGCACTTGCGAGTATGCGATCACCCAGGAACTACCACTGATCAAGAGGCAGAACTACACAATTTTTTTCCCCAAGAGACAAATTTATTTCCTGAATTACAAACATGCAGCAGGGAAAATTTCATATATAAATCTATAACAGTATCAATGTTTCTCTCCTTAGTGAGAAAAGAACTTCATTTTTTCTACAAATGTTGATAACCTAGAAACCTACCTTTAGTCCCATTTCTGGAAACAGGAACATGATATAAAACAAAATGTTACTGTAGAGTCTGTTTAGTCAATGCGTGTGCAGTTCAGCTGCTTCTTTTGAGGAACCCTAATAATCATTTTACAACACGGTCCCTTCCTCTTGAGTCCTTTTAGGCAGAGTTGCAACTTCTTAACATGAATCTTTGTAGCTATGAGACAGAAAGGAACTGGAATTCAGAATTTTGGCAACTGAGACTCCACACGGAGTCAACATTAACTGTCACTCCCTTAATAGGGTTGCTATTGGTCTTCAAGGACAGGGATAGACGTCTGCCTTTTCTGAAGCATGGGGATGGATTATGACAGTCGTTAGTTGTGGCTAGCACACATTTCCTTCGAGCAACAACTGCACACGCATTGAGTAAGCAGACTCTACTTTCTGTTGGAGCTTTGCGTTAATACTTACCATCAATGGAGATACCTCTTTGCTGCATGGCGACTAACTTTTCATGTAAGTTGAAGTAATCTGATACTAAGATCTTTTTGCAGCCTTCCTGCACAGATACCTGAGAACAAAATTACAAACAGTGATTTTGAATTCAATAACAGTAAGCTAATAAGAACTATGTTCTAACTAATTTAAACTCTTTGTAAATATAAGGTGATAGTGTTAATACCTGTAAGTTATAGTCTTGCAACATTTTAACTAAAGAGTTTTGCAATCCCGGTATTTTCATTCCATTTTGAATCCTTTTCACCAAAATCTGTGGATCAACATATGTTCCAATCCTCTGCAGTAAAAATGTGATAAAGTCTAGAAAACAGAAGAATTACATGCAAATAAGTTTTAAGAAATGGAGCATTTAGATTTCACACATTCAATAAAATTAATATGATTTTAAAAATTATTATTTATTTATGCCAACAAACTTACTGTTGGTGTTTTTAAACACACAAGCCGTGTGTGGGCAAAGTTTGAGAGGTAGAACTGAAACTTAAAAATTCAATGCCACAACTGGGATTTGAACCGGGCAGACGCTCTAACCACTGAGCTATTGTGACAAACTGCCAGAATGGCATTAAATTCTCAAACCGTTAAGTGGAAGGTCTGTGGTTCAAATCCCAGTTGTGGCATTGAATTTTTAAGTTCCAGTTCTACCTCTCAAATCATGATTTTAAAAGCTTATGCATTGGGTAAAAATGCTTAATGAAGTTGATACTTAATAGGCAATTCCAAGGTGCTGTATACACTAGTTTCAGATTAAAATTGAGATATCTGTTTCCAGTCATAAAAAATATCTAGTGTGCAATAGCCATATATGAGTTTCTATAACCATTATCTATATCGATAGTACTGATCATTTATGAGCAAGCTTATTCTTCTTTAAAGGGGAACGGAACACAAAAATCATGTTATTTCCTAAATTAAGAATATTTAGGCTCATTGAACTTCACAATTAGGATACTGCTATATGTGTACTAATCCTGTTTCATAAATTGTTCTTGTTGGTATGAAGTACAAGAGTAGTGTACTTTAGAGTTGAGTTTTGGTGATGGTATTACTTAGTCAGTTTAGTGTGATACAAACAATGTAATGTTGTGAAAAACAAAATACCTCAATGTTGTGCACATGGCTACAATCTGAGAAGTGAAACACACTAGGGAACTCCTTGTCACTCATTTCCAAACTGAGACAAATTTCCCAAAAGATGTAGAATATGGGTAGAGTTTTGCAAAAGAAACAATTTTTTGCCTGGTCCCAATAGTTATGGTCCTTCCATTTTAAGAACACAGATTATGAACAGACTTATTAAAGAGCATCTAATGCTGGATGAAAATTTAAGAGGGTCTTTATTAAAACCTGGAACTATTCCTACTATAAGGAAAAATTAAGATACTTATACTCTGTACATCAAAAGATTAGAGGAGACGTAAACAAAGCCACGTGCGTTTTGACCACAGCGTGTCCTCTTGACCCTTTCACCGTCTAATTGTCCCTTGAAGAAATACTGTTACTAAGGTCTGAAATCTCACTTAATGTTTGCTAAAGCACGAACTAAGTGTACTAAGCGTAGTTAAAGTGTAAGAATATGCAGTTAAGTGAATCTGTAACCAGCGTAATTCATTCTGCACACGCATTATTCAGTATGAAAGTAACATGGTGGAACAAGTGAGTTGTGAAACATTAGTGTGGCAAACCTTTGTGAAGTGGTGAAAAGACAATAATATTGAACATGTTTAACAAGTTCTGTGAGAAATATCCTGGACTTGCTATCAAAGACGTGATGAAATTAACATCCGAGTTTACCGGTGTGTCAGTTGCAAGTATTTACGCACACACAAAGAAAAATCCTCAGTTGGTGAAGTCAGAACTGCCAGCAAAAAGCGACCACATGCCAGGCAAATATTGGATGTAGTTTGTGACAAATTTGTGAGATCTGCAATCAGTAGAAAAGTTTACCAGTTCTTTGTTAACAATGAACCCCCACCTTGAACAAAGTGCTGTTGGCAGTTAACTTTGATCCCGATCTTCCAGATTTAAAACGAACTTCCCTCCATAAGCTGCTTCTGCAGATTGGTTATGAGTTTGTGAGCAGGAAATGAAAAAAAAGTGTTATTGTGGACAGAGATGACGTAAGTAGCAGTTAATTTCCATGTGCTACATGTTATTTGGATCAAGTAAATATATCCTTTTAGTAGTGTAACATGCATATTATAATTTATTTATGCTAACTGGTTTGAGAATTTAATGCCATTCTGGCAGTTTATCACAATAACTCAATGTTAGAGCAGCTGCCTGGTAAGCGGAAGGTCTGTGGTTCAAATCCCAGTTGTGGCATTGAATTTTTAAGTTCCAGTTCTACCTCTCATGAATATTATACTTAACGTATAGCGGTAACTGTGTTGCATCATTGCGAATGCACGTGGTCGCAGAGTGATACAAGCCGGTGCTTTGTTTACGTCTCCTCTAATCTCTTGATGGACAGAGTATACAAAATATCAAGTCCTAGTAAGGCAATTGATCCTTCACCATCTTCATCCAGAGCAAACAACAGAGAACAGAATGATGAGACTATAAATCATAAAAGCATTGTTTCTGAGTAATGTGATAGTATAACTTGCAATAAGACTGACAACAAAGACAATGATGACAAAACAAGTAAAGAGAATTCAGAATACAAGGTGATGATAAAAAATAAGAA
This sequence comes from Tenodera sinensis, assembly GCA_030765045.1. Taxonomy (NCBI): domain Eukaryota; kingdom Metazoa; phylum Arthropoda; class Insecta; order Mantodea; family Mantidae; genus Tenodera; species Tenodera sinensis. The sequence continues at coordinate 76,742,924 of CM060968.1, forward strand.
TTTGGAAGTACAATGTAAACTAGGTACCGAAATCATAAGGACATATATGTGTGTGTTTTTTTTAACAAATTTATTAACATCATGCTCCATTCTATGTAGAATACTGCATGCTAGGGAAATACATATCAAAGATTAATACATAATAATTACATAATTTGATGTTATATGTCATCGCATGTTACAGAATTTACAAAAGTCTTTGAAATAATTTCCCACTAGTTCATGCTTTGATGGGGGACAGGTTCTTCCTTTGTTTCTGACATTATTTATGAGTTTTGTTCTTTGTTTCTCAAAGTTCTTACACAGTAGTAATACATGGTCTATTGTTTCTTCACCTTCATTGCAACGCCATGTTGCATCTTTTATTATTCTGAGCTGCTCATAGTAGCTTTTCAGTTTACCATGACCTGTTACCATGGTAGTTAAGTTTGCTGAAACTGGTACAGTCCTCTTAAGTTGTGTTACGACATCCAGGAAATAGAGAGACAGAAAGAGAGATAGACAGTGTGTGTGTGTCTCTGTTGCTGTCTATGTCTGTCTGTCGCTGTCTATGTCTGTCTGTCTCTGTCCATCTGTCCCTATCTGTCTCTCTGTGCATGTTTGTGTGTGTGCGTGCATGTTTGTCTGTGTGGGAGGGGGGGGGGGGATGGAGTTGAGAGAAAGAGAGACTAATACTCAGGAGTCGTTCTCCTAACTTCCCAGTACTTAGTAACAATGTCAGGAGACATCCTCAAAGCTTGGCACGATTCTAGTTGTTTCATATTCATAATTTCTTCTCTGGTACATAGTAGGCAGTTTGGTGAGGTTGAAAGGCCATCCTACAGATAATATTCAGACAATCATGTCTAGTTATGAGATGAAAAGTGGCAACAGCTGATTTCCTTGGTAATTTTATAATTATTTTAGGATTTCATGCAATTTGTAGCCACTTGGAGTTTTTATTTTATAGTAAGAAAAGCAAAAGCAGTGGAAAAAGCAGAAGCAGTAGAAAAAGCAGCGGCTGCAGTGGTGGCAGTGGTAGTGGTAGTGGTAGCAGCACCAGAAGAAGTAGTAGTAGTAATAAAAATAATAAATGCTTACCATTTTTAATTTGTATGTTTATTAGTGAAGTTCGAAGCCTACATGTACTCTGCTGGGTGCTGGAAATGCATTTCTAATACTAAGTACTAAACATGATGATCCAACAGCTCTTCTCCTGTGTCTAATAGCAATCCAAGAATTAATCTAAGTTGTAAACTGTTTGTAGCAGGAATATTGGCAGGTCTTATTAGCAGGATTGTTGGTGGTGAGTAATTTGTTTCCAGCCCTACTTTTTGTTTTAACACTAATTTATGTCTCACAATAAAACATCACCACTTATAACTAATTATAATTGGGATACTTTGTGCTACAAAGAAATCGCCCTTCAATTTTGTGTTTTCACAGTCCAGACAACAACACACACATCATCATCTCATCATTCATTGGTATACATTATTTTCACTTACACTAATGGAGGGAACGAGCACAGTTTTTGGTGTTCGCACTGTCCTGGAATCCCTATCAGAATGGCTTAAATCTTCAAAAATCGTACATTTTTGGTTCAAACTAATAAAGACAGATACAACATTCACTCATTTTCACTGTTCTTTATCACCAAGTAGGTATTAATACATGTACTTTGTTAGTAATTTAAAGCACCAAGTCTTGTCGAGTTCAGTGGACCTCATGACATAATGCATTAAATCAACAACTGCAATAACATGAAAACCACTCAACTTGGGGTGGTGAAACTGCCTGCGTTGATGTCTATTCATGATGACAAATCAACTAATGTGGTGAATGAAACATTCATTTTTGTGTTTTGTTCCCCTTTAAGTCAATTATCATTAGGGAATGGATGTTTAGGAAATTAAATCTTTTTGTTGAATCAAAATGAAAGGATTTAAAATAATAATTACGCAGTTTCAAAGGCAATCACAAATTTATTATAATACATAAAAGAAAATTATACACATATACACTTCAGTAAAAATCTTAAGTGTTGAATTGTTGTTGTAGTGTTTAACGCCCGCTTTTACTACTACGGCACCGCAGGCGGTGACACTGATGATACATGAAGATGGAGCACCGGTGGAATGAGATGGCGGGAGAAACCGGAGTACCCGGAGAAAACCCGCCCTGACACCGCTTCGTCCACCACGAATACCACATGCGGGTCCCTGGGATCGAACCCGGGCCGCCTAGGTGGTAGGCGAGCACGCTAACCGCTCGGCCACGGCGCCGCCTTAAGTGTTGAACCCACATTACTTTCTCTACATAGTGTTCCACAAACAATTGTTAGAAAAGCTCAATCTTCTATCCTCTTTTATCATGATTAACACCCACCACTCAATATACCGTCATCCACCACTTTCACCTATTTGTAAAAATACTTTTGGGAGGGAGGGATTCTGGGAACGTCAAAATTGTGTATTTCTGATGAATTTTTTGGGGGAATACAATACTTTCAACTTAATATTTCATTTTCACCGAGCACAAACTTCTGATGTGAGAGAAAACAGTACTGAAGTATTTTGAACCAGATATCAGGCAAAACTACTCTCATAAAGTTTCATTTTGTAGATCTTTGTAATCATAGAAACATTAGCCTTGGAGCTTCCACAAACAAAATTAATTAATGTAAATACTTACTAAAAGATGGCCGAGCAGTTAGACCACTTGACTCTCACCAAAGCGACCTGGGTTCGATCCCAGGCATCCACATGTGAGATGTGTGGTGGACACACTGGCACAGGGGCGGGTTTTCTCCAGGTTCTCCAGCTTCCCCTGCCATCATTCCACCAATTGTTCCATCATCACCTTTCCTATCATATTTTGCTACCATTTCATATCATCACTTCCTCGCTCTCACCCCAGGCTTCGGGCTGATCACCCATCCTGGTTCCTCTATATGATGAACTTCGGTTACGAAGACTGCATATACTGGCCGGGAGGGCTCGGGGCACTGACCAAGTCCCACTCTCACTACTGGACCCTACTTGTGACGCCTGTAGTGGGCAGAGGTGGAGGACCCAGTGGCCAGGTGGTAGGACAAGGCTATATTCAAAGGGCCATATTGACACAGGACAGGACTTACTAAAAGCAGATAATACTGCTTGAGGTCTCGTTAGAGCTCACACATACTTTTACTTTACCTACATATAGCAGGTAAGAGCAAATAACATATTCCATCCAAAAATCAATGTCACGATTTCACCAGAAATATAATACATACTTTCAGGATCCCAGAATAAAAAAGAGCATTTTTAAGGTATCTGTGTGTGTACTGGGTGGATGTCACTGCTTCAACCACATGTTAACCAGGGCTACATGATGAGTGTAACAAATACGCCCAATAAAATTATTATCAATAAACAACTGTTTTGCCAAAAACAATAATTTGTGTAAAATATTTGATGTCATCTAGCTTCTTGACGAATGGGTATAAATGGTTTATTATTTCACTAACTGTCACCCAAACATGGTGTGAATAATGCTGTAATGCATTTCTACTTTAACTTAAATGAATTTAGTCGTAATTTAATGTTAAAATGTCTGCAAAGTATAATTTTTAAGACAGATTTGGCAACGTCATGTTAACATTAAATTGTGACCAAATTCTTTTGAATTAAAATAAAAAGGCATTACAGCATTGTTCATACAATGTTTGCATCACAGTAAACTAATAAAGCATTTATATCCACTCGTAAAGAAGCTAGATGGCTCCAAATGTTTGACACAAATATTTTTTTTCAGCAAAATGGTTCTTTACAATAATTGTATTGGACATATTTGTTACACTGATCATGTAGAATCCCTGGTTAACGTGTGTGTGTGTGTGTGCACACGAGCGTGCGTGTGCGTGTGTGTGTGATACTAAATCAGGAAGTCAAGTGAATGTAACACCTAAGATTTTTTAATGGCACTTCTTATACTTATAACTATTCTTCTTAAAAATATCATTGAAAAATATTGGAGAGCAAGAGGATTTAATGACTTCATTGTCAGAAATCCAGCATTAGCTAACAACAACATTCTTCTTAAAAAGATAATAAGAAATATGAAAACTTCAAATAAGCTTGAACATTGTAAACCTTTGTAATTAATGTAATTAATGCTTTCCCACACAGTAGCCATGTGTAGGACATGACTGGAAAGGGTAGAGTGAAACTGAAAAATTGAATGCCATGACCAGGATTTGAACCACGGTTCTATTGGTTACCACCCGCTGCTCTAACCACTAAGCTACTCCTGGCCAACGTGCTGATACGACATTAAATTCTTCAACTCACTGGCATTACATACCTTAAGTACTACAACACTGTAAGTCGCCATTAAGGTATGTTATCTCAGAGTAAATTGAGATATCCTTGTGTGGTTTACCGGGAATAATGCGAGTGAGTTGGAGAATTTAATGTCGTATTGGCATGTTGGCCATGATAGTGGTTAGAGCAGCCGGACAGTAACCAGTAGATCCGTGGTTCAAATGCCAGTCATGGCATTCAATTTTTCAGTCTCACTCTACCCTTTCCAACTGTAAACCTTTATTTATAGAGTTAGAAATTCCAACACTGCTGTTAATGTATGTATTTATGATTTTAGTGCAAATAAAAGAGAATTTGGGCATCTATGATGTAAGGAGGGATTTACATAAGCATAACATGCATAGCAGAAATAAAGTCAATATGCCACATCACAGAAGACCTCAAAGTAATACAAGGTAGTCGGCATAAAACTTTTCAATTCACTTCCATCAAAAATTACTACCATAACTGTTCAACTTTTTAAACAGAGATTGCATATGAGCTAATAAAACATCATCTATTCAATATATAACAATCTGACATAGAAAACAAATGTGACATGTAAACAGTGTGCAATACAGATAATGTACCTAATTTATTAGTTGCAGCTAGCTAATGCAGTCAATGTAAATATTGTAATTACCAAAATGGTGAATAAATATATAAAATGAGCAAATTACTTACTATTTTATATTCGATATGTTCCTTATGCTTCCTACCAAATTTAAAATTTCTGAGATTTTCCTACTTTTCCTGCCTATGGGAAACCTGCATTTCACGAACAGCTTGTGGGTCATTCAGTTTTATAGTGTCTGAGATAACCAACATGCATATATGACATACAATTTGGCTTTGTTGTACACTAAAATTCAAAACTGCCAACAACCAAAGAGGAACAACGCAAAAAACTGAAGCTATTGACAGTAAAGCAATATAAATTAATAAATTAAGGAAAAATTGAAGCTAATAACAGTGAAGCAACAGAATCTAAATTAAAAGAGTCTTCTCGGGAAGGCTGCATCTTCTTTATAATGAATGTCAGCGTTTTGCCCCCCCCCCCCCCCCCCCCCCGCCCTATGTTGGGCTTCTTCAAGTTTCATTCATTATAAAGACACAGCCTTCCCTGGAAGACTCAGATATGATGGACACCGGCTGCCGAAGCCTACGCAATGTATAGAAGATCTTAATAAATTCAAGAAAACACTTAGGTCATTCCTATTAATGCACTCATTTTACTGTTACCGAGTTACTTGAAATGTAACTAAGTATAATATGTTAGGAAGGTTGATTACAGGACATGACTCTCTGGCAAAACATTTGAACAGAATTGGGATATATTCTTCACCACTCTGTCCTCTATGTGATCTGCACGAGGTAATGGACCAAGACCCCCTTCAAATATGCCCAGCACTTCGAGCACCACATCCATCAGTGAAAATTATTGGTGAGCAAGAGGATTAATGACTTCATTGTCAGAAATCCAGCATTAGCCAACAACAATATAATACGTTACATAATGTAGTTAATTTATAGGTTCTAAGCATGTAAAAAAGTGAATGTTGTACACTTTTAGTCAGGAATTTTATTTCTAACTGTACACGTCCATGTAATTTTTATACACATTTGTTTTTTCCCTGACAAAGCCATGAACATGTAATTTTGTTCAAATGCTAAATATGCAATATCATGTATTTGATCTAAAGATTAATAAATATTATCATTTATTTGAAAATTGGCACACAATATGAGTAAGTAAATAAATGACTGTGCAAAAGCTCAAACAGTTTCTCAGATAATAGAATTAGCAAAAAAATGCATTTTTAAAATCTGCCTTCACATTTTTCAGAGGAGCATATTAGCGACATCTTCTGATACTTAAACAAACTGAAATTAAATATTAAAATATTTTATTGATGTTATTATTTGCAAAGAAATACATTTTTGTTTTTATGAAGTTGTTGGTCCCAAAATTGCTTTTCTTTTCAGCATAAATTGTTTTTTGCCAGCCAATGAATACAGTAACCATGAAATGTATATTTAAATCTTTAGATAATACATTTGAGATTATGTATGCAAACTTATATAAAATTCACAGCAAAACTGAAATGTAAGGAATAAATGTCATACAAAATGCAAAACTGAGAGAAGGAAAAGCACCACTGTGGAGCACCCCAGTGTGGTTAAAATGAAGCACAGGGTGACTTAAACATGTTGCTGGACTTTTAAAACTGATGGGTTGGGGAAAATGTATGACCAGATGTCTATATATATTTATATGATATAATTCAAAAATCAAAAATGTCATTTTCACCTAAAAATGTAGTCCTAGGGTTCCTAATATATGCACTGTTTGGTCGAACAGACAGAATGCTCCACACACCTGCCTCCCTGCCATTACATGTCGGCTGAGAAGCTTGCTAAAATGCCCAGTGAAGCAGTAGGAACAGGATATACATAATCCAGTGTACAAGAAAGGAACTCTTAAAATTCCTAATTAATTATTCTTAATATATTTTAGAACCTCTCACTTCCAAAGCTTCTACCTAATGAGGTATGGGTCCATAAATAATAATTCTGCGACCAGAGCACAGGAGTTCTCCAATTTACTTTGTATATTCTTTATCACCAGACACTTGTAAAGTCTGCAGGGTCCTTTCTTGTTGAACTCTCTCCTTTATACCTAATCATGAATAAAAACAGTATATTATTGTGCATTGATCAAGTAATTTCAGTGGACAGTTTTACTTAAATTTCTGCTTCCTTTTGAATTAAAATGAAAGACCACAACTGCTTGCTAATGAAAATATGCTTTGTAAGCTACTGTCTCAATTATTTTGAAAATGATATGTTCTTATTTGTAATTTTAAAATTCTGTCACTGATTTATTATAGAACATAAACTCACCAGGTTTATCAACAGAGTACTGGATAAGGTCCTCCCACAGTTCCATGTCATCATGCTCCTTGCAGAAGGCAATGGCTTGCTCAATGTCACGCAGCTCTTGGGTAATTAGTATCAAAGCCTCCTTTGTGTTTCCAATACGACCTAAAACAGGATGCCATTGAATTTGCAAATTTGAGCTATACATAAAGGCAAATGCTATGCTAAATGAAATTCATTGCCATAGCAGTTTGAATAATATGCAGAAATAAAACATTGAATGTTTATAGGTACAAATTGTTTTACTACTTTATTAATAACTAACAAAATCAATAACTGAGAACACATTACATTATAAATGCTTAGAACTAAAAAACGATGTAACTTTTAAGGATACAGCTTGCTACGTACTACCTATAATGATTATTTATTTATGCCAACAAACTTACTGTTGGTGCTTTTAAACACACAAGCCGTG